>JAUCMS010000145.1:9798458-9831860 GCA_032357445.1 Enteromius radiatus | reverse complement strand
TATTTGGATTTTTACAACATTATTGTTGAAATACACAGTCCTGAAAAAGGGACGTTTCTTTTTTTGCTGAGTTTATACATATATATATATATATATTTTATTTTTTATTTTTTTTATGAAAAATCATTACTCCAGTCTTCAGTGTCATAAAATTCTTCAGAAATCATGATAATATGCTGATTTGGTGCTCAAGACAAATTTCCCATTATTACCAATGTTGAATATATATATTTTTTCAGGTTTCTTTGAAAAACTAAATGTTTGACTGCTTAGTGTGTGTATGATTTTTACTGGTTTTCTGAAGAAAGTCTTAGAAAACATGTTGTACCTCAGTGACCTGATTGTCTCCAGTCATTAAGTGCTGTACCGTCTGTCCATCCACTGTTGTGATCTGCTGAATATAGGTTGCCTCCTCCTTAAAAATTTAACATTTTGTCAAAAACGTGCAAAAATGAAAACCTGATAAATATAATAAAATCTTTTTTGCTCTGTTGGCCAAAAAGTGTCAAGATGAGAATAAGACTATGTATGTTGTGCAAAAATGCAATACCTGGTCAGAAAGAGTCTGATCCTGGGCCACAATGATGTGTTCCTGACCCAAAGCCTGCTGCAACCTCTCTGGACTGATGACTGCCTGACCCGCCTGCAGATCTGAACAAAACAGGAAAAAGAAATATTATAAATGCACAAGTAATAAAAACATGTCAGATATTTAAAATAGGGCTCTGTATATTTATTATTTCTATATGTACAAAATACAGTCTTACTGAGAGAGTCAGGACTTACTCTGCAGTGTGGCTAAAGCTTCTTCATCACTGTTAACGATGATGGTCTGCTGAGAGGGGACAGACCGGGTTTTACGGGGCGAGGGTTCTTGAGTATGAAGCCTCTCCATGTGGAACTTCAGATGGCCGTTACGATTAAACCTTAAAAAGAAATTTAGAACACTGGGTGGCTGCGGAGATCTGAGTGTACATGTGTTGCTTTCAAGTAGTGGAAGTGTATATAACCATTGATTTGAACAGAAACAAATTCTCTTAGAAATCAAATCCATTTTAAAGGATAATTTCTCCCTTACCTCTGGCCACAGACTTGACAGGCGTAAGGCTTTTCATTGGTGTGTGTCATCATGTGGCGTCTCAAGTCCTTCTTGTTTTTAGAGGCAAAACTGCAGCTGTTGCATTTGTGAGGCCTCAAATATGCGTGCATGGCCATGTGAGACTAGGATTAGAAAAATGTACACATTATTTAAAGCATTTACACAACAAAAACGGTTAGAAGAAGTCAATTAAAACTCAAACCATATGACCTACACACCTTGACTTCTGGCCAAGAAGGTGCTGTAAATTCACAGTCAGGGCATTTGAATGTTTTGGGGTCTATGTGCGCCCTCTTGTGGTTCTCCATGTCTGAGCGGCCATGGAAAGCCTCCATGCAGATGCGGCAGGAGAAGCGTTTGGTGTTGAGCTGCTGAGAAGGAGGTGATGGACACAGAGGAGGGGAACCTGGAGCTTCACTGCTTAGCTGCAGGAGGAGAATTCTGTCAGTTAATCTTTCCACTGGGAAAGAACACAATTGGTTATTCTATCTGTGAAGTCTCACCTCTACCTGCTGCAGGACTCCATCGGTCAAGCCTGAGCTCAAATAAAACTTCTCTTTATTCTCTTTGAGAGGTGTAGAGATGGACATGGGCTCGGTGCTCACTTCCATGACCTGAGGCTCTGCTGAGGGTTCCTCTAAACTGCTGCCAAACACACATGCACCATCTTAAAGGATTTAAATAACATTGAAAGACATTACAACAGCTGTTTGTGACATTTGGTAGTACCTGTGTGGTGTCTCTTCGGGGGCCTGCTCCACCACACTGAACTCTGCTCCCTCGTATGTACCAATGCCAATCTGCGTCACCTCTTGTGACACATCCGTTGTCTCCTCTTGCTCCACGGTCCCTGTGGCTGTCTCAAACGCCTCCTGCACAAGAGTGTCCCCATTCTCTGACACATGAAATGTTACAATCTTTTGAGGCTGCAAGGATGAGCCCTCACTGCCAGAGTCAGCTCCGGTCCATGACCCCGTCTCCAGAGTCTTACCATCTGGTTTCAACACTGCCACCTGAGAAGAGTGATCAGTTTAAATCACAAAAAACAGTTTTTTTCTGGTCAAAAAAAATAAAATAAAATAAATAAATATATATATATATATATATATATATATGCCGATGATTTTAAAGAACACATATAATAAACTAAAATCTTAAAAAGGCTGGTATTATTATGATTTACTTATAATTACTGTGTAACTGTATAATTAGTATTTACTGCATTGTACATTATGTAAAATAGAATACATTAATCTGTCTGATGTTTTGTACACATGAAGTCTATGTAAGCGTGCATTAGAAGAAAAACAAGAAAAGCTTGTTTTAGAAAGAAAACTTGACCCTTTTTCTGACAAAGACAAAGGAGCTCAGTTTCTGCTAAATCTATTTTTAAATAATTTATACTTTGCAATACTATCACAAAATGTTTTACTGTTTCCTATAAGATTTTTATTGCTTATTGTTATAGTACGAACATATTTTTTTATTACTTTACTTTTATTGGGCATTTCTAGGTCCCTTAAACATCCAACTAACAGATCCAATCCAGATATGTTCAATGGAAAGTATATTTTAAAGAACAACTCAAAGGTAAAACAGTGATTTGATTGCATACATACCAGTATTAGCCAATGGCTTTGCTGTTATTGTCAAAATTAGTATTATGAAATGTTTTCATAAAAGTTCCAAATCGACATTTTATCTACAACCTTAACTCACTTACTGGTAGCTCTTTAACCAGTCAATGTCATATAAAATTCAATATAAAATGTGTAACACTTTATATTCCAATAGACAATGTGAGTGTGTCAGTACAGTACCTGCAGTTCTCTGGCGTTACTCATGTTCAGCAGCAGATCTAGAGCATTTTGGGCTGAGAGGTCTGTAGTCTGGGCTGTTGATGGATGGTCAAGATCAAATGTATTAATAGGGTGAATGAGGAGATATGTACAGATGAATTCATAATCACACCATATACTGTATTTTAGGTGTGTTCCAAACAATGATAATGTTTCTGCTAACCTTGCTCATAAATGATGGTAGTGTTTCCCAGTGCATCTTGAGATACAGATGTTTTCCCTATGGACTCCATGGTTTGGAGAGTAATGGGGTCCACTGTTACCTTTAGATGTAAAACAAATACATATTTTATATAGGGTTTTCTTCCATTCTGATAAATACAAGTGAATCAAAATGGTTATACTTGTACATACAATGGTCCCTTGAAATTCTTGTGTTTCATGCTGTAATCTCAGTTCCTCAATCTGCTGCACGGTGAAAACGGATGCCTGCCGCCGACGAATTGGCTCCTCTGGGTGGGATCGGCTCCACTCATCAAAGGCCTCGGGGTGGCGACACTGCACATGTAGGCGCAGGTTCTTCCTGTGTCTTGTTGTAAAGTGGCACATGTCGCATGAGAAGGGCTTTTCACCTGATGAGTGAGTGAAGATGGACAGATACGATCAGGAAACCTTTCTACCACCAAAATTTAAACATTCTCAATTGTTAAATAACTCACCAGTGTGTTTAATGGCAATGTGGGACACCAGGAAATCCTCTTTACTTGTGGAGTATTTGCACTCTTCGCATTTGAATGGTTTGTCGTTGGTGTGGGACAGCTGGTGATTAAGCAAGTGCTTCTTGTCATTGCAGGTGTACTCGCAGAACTCACATTTAAACCTGACACAGGAGAGGAGAAAAATAGCTGCCTTTACATTATGTTAGCCAGTTTTTAAGAGGTTTTTAAGAGAGTCCTGACATCTCACTTACGTGCTGTTACCACAGTTCTGGATGTGTGTGAGAAGATGCATTTTGAAAGTGTAGCGCTTCTTGAAGGATTTCCCACACTGCAAAGCAAAAACATTTATGAGTGAGAACACATCAAATATCTAGGGCTGCATTTCACAAAACCATTTTCATCAGGGTTTATTGCAATATGCTTAGATTACTCACATTATTCATCAAGACTAGTTTAACTAGTTTAAAAGCTTTACCTTGTCACACATGTGAGGTTTCTCTGTGCTGTGTGTCTTCATGTGCTGCGTCAGGCGTTTCTGCATGGGATATACACGACAGCAGATGGGGCATGGAAACTCGGACACTTTGGGAACCTGTGAAGGATTAATGGAAGACTGCTGTTGCATGAAAACCTTTCCTAATCAAACAAAGCAAATGTAACCTAATACATCATGTCTTGAATCTTACCATATCTGTCTTTCGACTCCTAAAAGAAAAGAAACAAAGAACATTAATTCATGTCATGTGAATTTCAATATTTCACAATTTGAAGAGGATGGATAAAAGTCTTTTAAAATCACATGATCATACAGACAACCTTAAGGGTTCAATTTATGTCAAGTGACTGATGAAAAGGAGATATGCTCAATTCTTACTTGCTTTTGTTGTGGACAGCTGAGTGCCGGATCACGTCTTTCTTATAAACACTGGAGTAATCACACACCTCACATTTGTATGGTTTTGTACCTTCATGATTGAACATGTGCTCCTATAAGACACACATACATCAATTTTGTAGAAATATACATTTATTTTAATATGAGCATGTATTATACAAAAAACTACTGAAAGTGAATAAAATATAGTTTTTATGAATTTATTGATTTCAGATGAAGGACTCTACTTACCTTTAGTGAGGACCAGCGTTTGCAGCGGTAGCTGCACTGCAGGCACTTGAAGCGTTCAGGGTCATTTCCTTCATGAGAATCCACATGGAATCTGAGATCTTCTTGCGACAGAAAGCGAGAGCCACAGATCCAGCAATTATGAGGTCTTAGCAGAGGCTTAAGGGATCTGTAGTACTTGCTTAAAAAAAAAAAAAAGATAAATGAAACTTTGACCTCAGACGACAGAATGTGTTTTAAATGGTTTTCTAAGTTTTACATTTTTTTTTTGGATGATCAAAGAGGCACTACTTACTTGCGATTCATGTACTTTTTGTACTTTTTTTGAAGGAATCGTTTAGAAGGCCTGCCTCTTTTCTTGGGCAAAAACTCCAGGTCATCTGGGCCTGTGTTCGAAGAGGGATCTTTGTTTTCTGAATCTGACTGGCTGACGGCTGGTTCCACTGCTGACCCATTGGATAGTGAGGAAGATCCATTCTCCAATCCAGAGGAACTTGCTTCTTCAGGAGCTTGAGGGTCCCCTGCATTGCTTGTTTGATTTGCAACTGATGACTCTGTTTTATACATAGGGGAAAATAATAGTTCAGTAAATAAAATATCATAGACCTATGCAAATCCTGAGGTAGATATATTATTATATTTTCTTCTTCTTCTTCTTAGACCTAATAGGCTGAAATAACACTGACCTGAGTCAGGAAGGAATTTGCGTGGTGGCCCCACCGCCCTGCGGGGCCGTTTCCATGAGATAGAGGAAGATGATGAAGAGCAGGAAGGAGGAGGAGTGCTGTGACTGGAAGCCAATCTGGACCTGGCCTCTTCATCAGCTGGCTTATAATCACTGTCACCTAAATGCAAAATTCAGATAAATTAAAAAACAGGAAATTGAATATAGTGTGTGCAAACTGCTCTCCACTGACCTTGATCATCAAGAGCACCAGCATCAATGATGTCGTCATCTTCTTCTTCTGGTGGCTCCTCCTTCTTGACCTCAGTGACCGCTCGTGTCCTGCTTTCAGATTTTCGAGGACGTCCCCGTCCACGTTTCTTTTGGCCCAGACCACCTACAAGAGATAGGACATTCTGAACAACAGAAACTTAAGAGAACTGCATGCATACACTAAGACCTGACTAAAACTTAAGACTGCACTTTTTTCTGCATTATGTCATTGAAATTGCACGTTATTAAATCACATAGTGTTGATTAATGAAGGCTTAGGTTTAGGGTCAGGGTTAACCTCCGGCCTATTTCACTCGTGCCTAAATCTGCCACTGCCATATCGCTTACAAAGAATATATCAATATATCAACCTCAATATACCGTCCAGCCCATTTTGGACAGGGCCATTAATAGGACAGATATCACAAACATCTACACATTTAAAAATGACAAAATGAGTGTCCTACTTTACCTGGTGGTTTAAAGTGTTTGTCTCTCATGTGGTTGATGAGCGTATCCTTGGAGACACTTTTATATGGGCACATCTTACACTTAAACTGCTGTACGATCACCACCTCCATCATTTCCTCTAGCTCAGCCATATCTGGGGTTCTGTGCCCAGGTTCATCCACCACCCCAGACTCCACCACTTCAGGCTCTGGGTGGGTGGAATAGGTCCCACTGCTACTTATGTATTGGCCAGGCAAGTTATCATTGCAGTCCATTTGATCAGTGAGCTGGGATCCAACTGTGTCAGCCAATGAGTGTTGAACGGCACCCTCGTCAGCATATAGCGATCCCTCTGGTAAGTAGGAGTGCTGGGGATCTTCTACCACACTTCCTTCCTGCTCTGATGCTGAGACGTGCTCCCTGTCATCCATGCTGCTGTCTATATACCGTGAATGCTGCGGCCGCTCAGCACCCTCAGGGCCGTAATCTAAGTAGCCATCGCTGCACTCTACGATGTACCGGGAGGAGCGAAACGAGCGTCTCTGAGGGCTACTGTTCGTACCGCTGCACTCTGCTGCGTAACACCCTAGAGGTTCTTCTGAGTCAGCCACATTGTAGTTGGTGACCCCTGAATGACGTGGGGTCTGGTCAGGTTCGGCTCCTGAGCACTCGATGTACCGAGCTTCTCTGGTCTGGTCCGGGTCATCTCCTCCACTGCACTCTATGTACTGGGAGTGCTGTGGCTGGTCTGGGCGGACGTCATCATGCTCACGGTATCCGGAGTGTCCAGGCTGGTCGGGTTCCACGCTGCCCTGTGGATTTTCTGACAGGTCTGCCTGGTCCAGGCAAGTGGAGGTAGGTCCATCGGCAAGGGCTTCAATGGCAATGCGGCTTGACAGAGCAGAAGAAGACATCTGAGCCACCATAGGAGCTCCTGCACACAGTAAAGAAATGAAATGGATATTTGAACATCCAATTGAATACCCCTATTTCAGCATTATGTACCCCCCCTCATGTTGTTCCAAATCTGTATGCATTTCTTCTGTGCAACAAAGATATTTTCAAATATATTCAAAGTGTGGATACTGAAACAGTTTAGATCAACAGAATGGAGAGAATTTTTTTTGGGGGGGGGGGGGGGTTGAAAAGTTATTTACTGCAATGAGAATGGTAGTAGTACTAGCACATTTTGGTCAAATAATATACTAATCGACAACTTCTGCATTTAAAATCTAGATTAATCACACAGATTATAAAAAGAACAAGGACATTTTACTACAATATAAATACTGACAGCACCATATGTAGGATGAAGGGACAAAAATGAATATCAGCCATAAAATATTAATACTCTTGTTGTTCAAAACATTTGTATTATTCTGCGGAAAAGGATCATTTAGTACAGCGATTGTCAAGATGGTTTCTGACTCCGTAACCACCATTGTCCACAAATATTTAAGAATAAAAAAAAGAATTCCAGAAGTTTGGAGGTGAATTAATATAATAAATTATGATGGTAACACTTTACAATAAGGTTCATTGGTTCATTCATTATTTAATAACATTAGTTAACAAGAAATAAGAATGAACAATACTTCAAAACAGCATACTATATACTATATAGAACATACAGAGTATGTGATGCCACATACAGCCCTTGACTTGGGATATTTCTCACCATCATCAGGACCTTGAAGTATCAGATACTGTGTGGTCTCTGCACTGCCATCCTCTGCACTTGTAACTGCAATGCATCCTGTAAAATGGGCACAGAAACACATTATTGACATTGAATACTACATAAACATAAAGATCACAATGTCTACAATATTAAATAACGACTGTGATAAAAACGAGGAGGTAAGAGGTTTTTCTACCATTCATAATGTCAGGGCCAATGGTGGATTCGATGATCTTGTCAATAGCTGAGCCAAGATCTGAGGACGTGGAAGCAGTGGAATCAGAAACCATCATTCCTCCTTCAGAGACAGCGCTGGAGTGGACCAGGACCTGGACTGACTCTGAAACCAGGACTGACTGTGTCACTGTGGAGACGCTGGACACACTGGTTGACTGCGCAACAGAAGAGGAGTCTGGGAGATGAACTCTTCTCACATCTGTACTGGAGCTCGTCTCTGGGATAAAAACCTAAAGCACAGCCCAAAAAAACAAATATGTGATTTACACACTAACATGCAGAGATACAAATGTGTGGGGTGTTGTCTTACCACAAGTCCCTCAGAGCTTTGTCCCACATGACAGTCTGATTCCGGGGCAGGGGCAGGAGGAGCCACTGCATCGCTGCTATCGGCAGACATGGCCTCTGAAGACTCCATGCCCATGCCGCTTTCTGAGGGTTCCTCCATCCCAGAATGCCCCACATCACTGCTGCTCTCCACCTCCATCTCCTCAGAGTCCATCTCTGCTCTGTGGAAAAGTGGTGCCACTCAGTAATGCAGAATTAAGTTGGAAATTGCATTCTGAATGACATGCAATGGCATGGGTGATGGCAGGCGCATAAAGTATAGTGAAGTAATAATTTCATTAAAAAATGTTTTAAAAGATATTCTGATGCATTAACATGATTTTGCGGAAGTTTAATATTTGAATATTTATATTAATGATATTTAACAAAGTTTGAAGCCAGTAAGAATTTCTATAGAAATAGAAATTAAGACCTCCATTCAGCAAGGATACATAAAATGTATCAGCCAATAACATTTTGAATAATTGCTGTTCTTTTGAACTTCCTGTTTATTAAACATTATCATAGAGTCCACAAAAATATCTGTTCATAATAACAAAAAAATGTTTCTTGAACAGCCAATCAGCATATTAGAATTATTTCAAAAGGATTATGACACTAGAAACTGAAGTAATGCCTACTGAAAACTACAGAAAACTGTTAATTTAAACAAAGAGTATTTAACATTACATTTTTTACTGTATTTTTTTATTTAATGAATGCAGCATTGGTGAGCAAAAGATAATTCTTTAAAAACAAAATAATTTTTTTAATATAAAATTATATATTATATACATTTATTGTTTTTCAATATTAAAACAATTCATACTATACACAGAAAAATATCATATATAATTTCTTAAAATCATAATATATGGGTGATACACTGTGTTTATATAATTGTTTCTACAATTATATAATATATAATTGCTTTAATTATTTATATAATATATAATTGTTTATATAATGGTGTAGCATGCATGTATTTTGCCGTAATCTGAGCTATTTAAGTAAAAATCTATGTAAAAAGTTTTTTTAGTTTTCTTTCAGTTTTAACAGCTGGACAGACCCACTTAAATATTTCCAGCAGAATTTGCACAAAAGCCTTGTTGCAATCAAGTTGTACAACTAGATTTTCTAAATAAGCTACACTTTTCTAAATATTTATTGCACAAGGGTACATATTTCTTAATATTTTTGTTGTATTGCATTCAATGTCGTTTTCTACACTGTGAATTATGTTTACTGCTGACAACAAATGCAATTGTCTTGTGATGCACCTTTCTAGGTTGCTTAAGCACATTATAAGCTTACCAACAAAACCACAAGCCAGCGTGGTCCCGCATTAAATTCATTTAAATAGCAGAAAACATCATTCCTCAATCTAAATCTTAATAGGTCAAAACATGATTTCTCACAGGTCCTAAACTGACATCAATTCCTCCCCCACCAAAACACAAATCTAGCTATGGTTGGAAAAGAAAACATTTTCCTTGACTTATCAAGGACAAAGGGGTATTTGTCCTTGCTCAACATATCAGGTTCTGATGATACGCACGCCAACAATTTTATGAAGAAAATGTCACTACATTAGACGCCAATTACACTTCAGTCCTCTCATGGACCGTGGCTACTCTTTGCTCGTTTCTATCTCAACTAATAGCGTGTATGTGCTGCCCTTCCTCCTGCCTGCTCGCGCAGCGCCATTTTCCCTCCCGCCGCGGCGAGTTTATTTTTTTCCGCTCAGGCGATATGAAGAACCGCTCGGGGACCTCGAGGGCCTGCGCGAGCAGGGAGAGCCAGTTCGCCCGAATGTTTTTCTCTTGCCCATCATGGAAGAAACTGTATTTGTACACAATTCTACACCATTATTTTGAGCTACGATTTTTTCTTACCTTAAGTGGAGGAGTATTTTGCTCTTCACGCTCTCGAATGAGGCAAAATAAAATAGATCTTTGAAGGCGAATAGTTGGTAATGGTTTCTAGTCGGGCGCCATCAGCGTCTCCTCGCTTCCTGTCCTCAAAGCTGGCCGGAACTCATTTATCCGTCACGGGGAAAAGACGAGAGGAAGACAACCTTAATCTGTTTTATAATGTATCATGATTTATTTAAAATGTTCTGTTCTGTGTAGAGAACATGTACATCGAACATCTCACTTCGTCTTTAAAGTATTTTGTCAAATAATGTTGTGAACCGGAGGACTAATTGCTCTAAGAGGATGAAACCACCGAGTGTCTCGCGGATTAATATGACACCGGTTACTTTATCTTAAGCTTTTAGTTTATAATGATTACACCAACATAAACATGTTTTATTACCCACTTTGAATGTGCCGATTCAGTTTACATTCTCTTAAATTTGTTCTGTTAATAAAGATAAAATATTTACCCCGCTGTATTTGCTGTCGTTCCGCGTGAACTTCGATTAATATTTTACTTTTAATTTAGGTTTTATTTGTAGTACGTTAAGTCCAGCGCTTTTACTTGTTTTTGCATTTTCTCTTGGGGGAAATCTTTTATAGCAGCGCTAAAATGTCATACAATCAGATTGCTCTTTGTTAGTATCCCTATATAATTTTTTTTTTTTTTTTTTTAAATATATTTTAAAAGTCCTTCTTAAATGACATGCTTATTACAGTCCTGTATTAGTAACACACCAAACAATTTCTTCTGTTTGTATTTTTGAGTGACTGTACTCTATTTTTGAGTAAATGTTTACATGAATTAATATGGAAAAAAAAGTTGTTAATCAGCTGCTAAATGCCAAACACTAGTGTAGGAACAGTTTAAAATAATATGCAGTAGTTATATTTAGAATATTAAAGAACTAGCGTTCTAAGTAACCTTGTGAACACATGATACAGATCAAATTTCATGTTGTCCTGCATTTTCTAATATTCTTTAAATAGACATAATGATAGAGCGATTACACAAGGATTTAATGGTCTTGTTTACAAATTTATTGAGTAATCATAAACAATGCAACAAACAAATAAAAATATAAATAAGTGGAATGTTTAAATTAATAATATTATCATTTACACCAGGCAAATGATTTCACAATATTCCAAAATCTGGGCTAAATAACATCTCAATATTAGCTCTTAAGGCTAAAAAATAATCCTTTGCTTAGAAATATATGTGAGTGGGGTCAATACACAGACAACTGATGCTTTGTTGACAACAAATGCATTTAGGCTACAATGTTCCTGAGCTGACTCCACTCATACATTTACAAACAAAGTTAATTCCTAGAATTAGTCTGGCAGTGCCTCTTTGTAGTTTGATAGAACACGTTTATGGTTTCTCTTAATGTGCTTTTAAGAAACTCATCATGGACAAAGCTCATGTTATATAGTAAGCAGAAATAAATTATAAGACCACATTGAAGCTGACAGACAAATATGCCTAACATCCTGTTTCATTTGCCTAAGATAATTTCAGTGTTAAAACAGTTCTTTTCCTGTAACGGTTAAAGTCAAAGTCCCCATAACAGAGACTTTCAATTTAATACATTCTGTCTGTGTCTTCCTCACTATATTTTACACTGAAGAGAAATGGTTTCCCTGTCGTCAGGTTAGGATGTTGGATGTTTTCACTGTGCACAGCGACTGCACATCTTAGCATTTTAGGAGGTCATACTTCACATAACCCACTCGGTCAACCTGCCTTCTGGAATTCATCCTCCAGTAGAAATTCTCCCGGCAGAAGTAAAAGAATCCTGGAAAAAATAGCAGAAATTAATGTCATTTGCTTGAGCAGATAAATCAGGCTTTATCAATTATTTTAGACTATTCATTTTTACTTACCCTTGTAGAAGAACACATCATGTGAATCAATGGGCACTCCACCAAAAACGGAGTCAATGAATTTTGGGTATCCTCTGTCTATAATCTGAGCCTTTACATCAAGTCTGTGACAATAAAAAAGAGATCAGATTACTATTGGAAAACTAGTTAAAGAGCTTTACATTTTCCTTTCAGCTCTTAGGCTATAGTCCTTAAGCAAAGTTCACATACCTCCAGAAGTTCTCCCCATTAAACAGGAGCACCTTGCCCTTTCCTCTCTGCACAGCTCCATCCACTCTGTCCAAGCTGCCTGGCAGGCCGAGCTTCTCAATTTTACGTGGTCCAAAGACCTCATTTCCAGTATAAACCCAGAACTGTTTTTCTGTGTGCATGAGATATAGTTTAAAAAAGCACTATTATATATCAACTTCAACACGTTCATAAGGGGGAAGTATCACAACCTGGTAAATACGTACCTGCAAAGAAGTAGATCTTTTTCGTGAGCTGGTCCTCAAAGACTGTGTTAATGACGGCTGGCAGGGCAGGCCACTTCTCGGATATCAAGAAAGGACCTTTGCGTTCTCCTTTGTTTGAGATCTTCCAGTAGTGCCTTTAAGAGAGAATTTAGAAACATTTAATTGAGACAAATGAAGCTGATTTTCTAAGCTGTGTTTGTAAGTTCATAACGCTATATATCTTTATAGCTCGTACCCGTTCTTGAAGAAATGAAGCTCGTTCTGGATTTCAGTGATGGCATCAAATTCCTTGATTTCGCAAGCATCCTGTGAAGGGTCGACAGGTACTGTGGTGGTTGTTTTCCTATTCGGGGTGGATTTAGTTGGCGTAATTGGAGAGGTAGTGGTGAACTGTGGCTTTGGAGCAGTGGGATTGGGACCAGTTTTAGGTCCTGAAAAGAAATAATTAAATAATATAGCGATTAAGACCAGAATTGTAAAAGACTACTGGGTTTAAGCATCAATATTCTTCAGTTGTGAATAAGAAAATGCATAGTAACCCTAAAAATACATATTTAACTGGATAAATACCATAGAGATACTGAATGCCTTCAATATCATCACTATGCAGAGAGAAATCCTCAACGTATTTGTACATGGGAAACATCAGAGCATCTTTGATGTTGGAGTGGTCCAAACCGAGTGCATGTCCAAACTCATGAGCAGCCACCAGAAACAGACTGTATCCTGTGAGAGAAAAGACATGTTAGCCAACAACTCTTTTCTTCATATTGTCTGAAGGAGATCATTTTCACTTACCTCTATCAGGGCAAAATCCCCATTTTTTATCTGTGTCATAGTTGCTGGTAGTTGCGCACCAGAGTTTTCCATCATTACGGCCTTCACTGGTGCAAGAAGAGTACTGGGTTCCAAGAAAAGTGAAAGGAAACTGGCATGGCTCACCTTCTGAATTTCCACCAATCACTGCTGTATCTGTGAGGGGAAATATTGTATTATAAAAAAATACCTTACTTCATTAAAGTTTCAGTGTTCAGTCCGGAGGTATGACAGCTGCTTACCTCTGTTAGGACAGAATCCGTACTCCTTATCCTTGTCAAAGTTAGCTGTAGTGGCACACCAGCGATACCCATCATTTCGTCCATCTGTGGTGCACGAGTCATATTCCTCGCCGTCAAACACGAAGGGGAAAACGCATGGTGCTTCGTTGCCATTACCACCAAATGTGAAGAGAACTGGGGGGAAACAGAGACAGAATGTAAGCCATGCTAATAATAATAAATATTTGTAGTTGTTAAATGATTGTGACATTAATTCCACATATTAAGTCCAAAGGAGTCAGTTTATATGAAATTAAAGCCTCATAAAATCATGACTGGAGCACTTACGCTCACTGGGACAGAAGCCAAATTTCTTGTCCTTGTCGTAGTCTGCGGTGGTTGCGCACCAGAGGAGACCATCTGTGCGCCCCTCTGTGGTGCAGGTGGAGTAGGATGTTCCCTCAAACAGGAAGGGGAAGTGACACATTGCACCCTCTGCATTACCGTAGCGGGTTTGAATCGCTGAAGAAAACACATAGATGTTATTGTCTTCTCCACAAATTTTAAGACATAGACATAACATAAACATGTTGACCAGACCTGAGCGAGATATACATTTTTTTAATATAGAGAAACTCATTACATTATGAAAAGTATTAAGAGTGATATTATAAAGACAGTATGTTTCCAAATTTAATTAACTGGCTTTTTTATTGTTATTAAATGAGACCTAAAGCAAACATTTAAAATATTACCCAGATCCCGGTTTAAAAACAGAGCTACAAATTAGGAAATAAATGACTCATTAATATGAAACATATTAAGTGTTATATTATAAAGACCATAAGTAAAATTAGTAATTGGCTTTTTTAATTTCTATTGTATGGAATCCAAAGCTTTTAAAATATTACCACAGAAGCCAAGTTTATACATTCTAATATATAAGTAATAATTTCTACCACGTATGAAAATACTATGCAATAAATTATAGAGACAATACGTTCCCCAAATTATTGAAATGGCTTTTTTGTTGATAGTCAAAGTAAATATTACTCCGTTTTAGGACAGACTCCCAACTGTCATTGTACACTCTACAAACTAGAGGGGGCTATTGTTATACTGTGTTAGAGTATGATGCTACATGGTGTTTGAAGTACTTATACATTAAATATATGCAGTGAAAATGGGGTGTATCGAAATATGAATCAATAATCGCTCTCACCTGGTCCAGCGCCAAGAGTCCAGTATTCGTCATCATCAAAATGTGCATCTCCCTGCATTCCCTCACCTGGAGGATAGGCGTGAGCCAGCAGCCCATCTTTACCGTCAAAGGGGTAGGGATCGCCGTGATCTGAAACAAAAAAGCAGCTCAGTCAAACTCATTCAAAGAGTGTTAAATCGTAACACTTCAATCTATTACAAAAACTCAACTCACCAGCTTTCCCGAAAGAGATCATGATATCAGCAGTGCCATCATAGAGGCGTGTGAACGTCAGAGGGGTAACATCACTCCAGACTTTGAAAGCTCTGGCAAAAGCGTCATCAGTCAAAGAAGCTTCCATGTCGGGTGAGTAGTTCAAAATCCTGGTGATCAAAACAATGCAATGGATCACAGTGTGTTCATTACAAATCAATGTGAAGTGTGGTCGTCAAAGTGTACAGATAATATCCCACCTGTATGTCACGTCATTGTGATCCCACTTCAGGTCTCCTGCGAAAGTCTGATAGTTGCGGATGTCTGGGACCCCACAGCGAGGTTGCTTCATGGCTTCAATGGTGGGTTGGTCAAGAGAGCCAGTCTCCTCCAGCCCGAGCTGCCTCTGGAGCTTCATCAGTGCTTTAGAAGTGGACACGACTGCTTGCAGTCCGCTCTTCTGGAGGACATCTACGTAGCCGTAACGCTTCAGATAATCCTGGAGTCAAAAATTTAGATAAGAGAGGAATTAATTTAGAAGGATAGAATACAACTACACTGCATTATCTAACTGTAAGTAAAACTTGAAATACTCACATCTGCCAGTTGTGTGTCTGACATGTTCTTGATCACATCTCCAGGGAACCTCACATACACAGATTTGAGTGGCACACACCAGGCTCTTAAAGAACAGGTTCCAAGAACCAGAAACGCCAAGACTCCAAGTCGCATGATTAGCGCTTCAAGTCACAGATCAAAGTCAAATTAGAAACTATAAGAAAGTCTGAAGAAGGAAATGAAGTACAAACAGTGTTGTTGTCTCCTCTTCTCCTGCTCTCTGTCTTCTCTGGTGCCCTGAAGGAAGTATTTATGTGGTCCTGTGAGCTTAGTCACTGAGTACCCACCCACATTTTAGCACTCCCACTTACTAGCACTTGCCCACCAAAAAAAGAATATATTTTTTTTTTTCATCCATTCAAAAAGTAGGGGCTTTCCAACAACCTCACATTAAGCTTGAGGACACAAAAGATAACAAACAATGACTGTCTTCAATCTTCTTAAAATAAATTGCGAGGAAATAAATACTATTAATTAAAGCATCCTTTGAAATAAATAACACAAATAAAATATTGTATAAATAATTTTAAGAAGTTGGATGAATATGACTGTATTTATGTAATACAAAAAGGAAATAAATGTTTTTTTCAGTAATTGGTTTCACAGTATGAGCATGAAAGTACTTAAGAAATAAGAAATATAAATAAATTGTATATATATATATTTTTTTTTTTTTAGCAAAAAAAATAGCATTTTTGATCTATACAAGTATAAATGTATTTATGGAAAACAAGGAAATATAAATAGTATATAAAATTAGCAAAAATGCTTTGTGAATGTAAATGTATTTATGGAAAACAAACAATAATATATTATGCATGTTAGCATGTAATGAGCAGGTAATATTTTAGTTAATGAGCACCCGAGAAAGTTTAGGGTAATTTATGATCAAAAATAGGAATAAAGCCATTCTGTTTAAAAACATTGGGAAAACCCTAAGCTGAAATAGTGCCAGGTAAGCAACCAATATTGCACAATCTCCATATGTTTTTCAGCAGCACTGATGAAGCTGAGTGACGAACACATACAGGTGTCTTGCAAACACAGCTCTGTTAACTTACAATGTTGTGCAAGTGTATTCGTGTGTGCCATGTTGACATACAGGTTCTGAGTAGTTTTTGTGCCTAGAGGCGAAGGAAATCCTAAACCATAAATGGCCATAAATTACTCTAGCTCCAGAAACGCAGAAGCGATCAGATGTTTATTTCAGAATAGGTTGCCTAATTGCAAATGAGGATGTAAGTGTGTTAAGCGATGCAATCAAATGCTAATTTCCTAATTGTTTTGTCACTGATGTAAGTCTGGGTCAGTTTTTTTGAGAAATTCTATTACACACACCTCACATAATGTAAAACACTGACGAAATATTTGATATCATTGCCTATTTCCAAGTTATATACTTGCAAATGCATCAGTACATTAATAAACTGTGACACAAACTGAAACTGCAAAAGACATGCATACTTGCTAAAAGTATCATGCATGTCTCTATTTTGGAATATACACTTGAAAATGAATCAGCAGCTACAGTGACGGTGGTGACTTCCTTTGCTTTTATAAGGACATGAATTAAATTAGTAATACAGGATAAGGTAAAAGCATAATATGTCTTCAAACAGAACAGTATAAGGCTGTAAAGCCATAGTGAGACAAAAGTAAACATTTAGTAATCGATTCTGGCACAGTGATGGGAAGATACTGCTTAACACCTGATTGTATTAAGACATTCTTGTCTCTGCAACACTTCCGACACAAATGCAATATCCTAAAGTTGTCCTCCGGAAAAAAAAAGAAAGAAAAAATGCAATATCCTTTTTAATTATTTCATCAGGATTGAAACTTGATTACATTAGGCATTAATCATTTTCAACAACATAATAACACAAATGCCTAATTGCACATAATTAGACAACATGAGAAACCAGGAAATAGCAGCAATTTAGAATTCAAATCTAAAAGCTATTTTACATCTGCCATCTGTGTCAGTGTTTTCACATGCATAAATGAGCACCATGTCGGCTTCTTAGGATTCATATATTGTTTGCTGAAAATGTTTCTTTGCTCATTTTTAAATTTAGTGGACGCCAAGGGCAAGGGACACGTTTGAGTTGTTTGTGTCATGACATAAAACACTTAAGGACAAGTGGATCTGAGCTGAGGTTTCGTCGCTTGCATGTTTGACCCCCACAATGTTTTCATACACAACCAAAAAGTGGTTTGGAACTGTAATCCGTATGTATATGTAGGAGTACTATTTTTCTAGTTTACCTGAATTTAGAGTGAACTTTTATGGCAAAATATCAAACATACTGAGAGCATTTTATTTAGAAATAGTTTTTATGGCTCACTGTAATGTCTGTATCCTGTGGGTGGAGTTGTATTGGAAAATGAATTTGATTTGTTAAAAGGATAATAAAAATGACAACATAATGAGGTCACTTTGTGCATGTGTGTGTCTATACTTATTTATGCTACATTTTCGGGTGAAGTCCCCGCAATTCACAGAAACAAATGTACGTGTTTGTGTGTGTTTCTGGGTATTGATGTGTGTTTGAATTTGAGTTCAGTCATTCGCATAATGGTGAGTAAGAAATTATTGGGAAATGTGATTGAAATGTGCAATTGCTTAAAACATTTTCTCATGCAATCTATATTTATCTATTCTGTATGAGATCTTTATTAGATCACCTAAATGCAAGTAGATGCTTTGTCCTTAGTTATATATCTATACATATTATCCAAACAGAAATAATAGAAAATATTTTCTATAAAAAAGTTTGCTCATGCTGAGATGTCCACAAGACTTGTTTAATTCATAAACTCTGCACAACTTTCTCAGTAGACAACAAGGGAGGGACTCTTTAAATTTAAAGACAAAACAAGGGAAATATATTGGTGTTTATGGTTCTGAGACATACGGCGGGCATTTGATGTGGAGAGCTCTGTTATTCATTTAAAACCCTTTTGAGGACAAACTTTCCTGCGACAAGAGGGGATGTCAAACTAAGGGGGGATGTCAAACTTAGGAGGGTTGTCAAACTTGGACACAACACAAGAAAATAGTTTCAATTTGAATTAGCATAACAACAACACAAATGAAGGCTACATTTAGAAAGCAACTAAAATCCACAAAGCATAACAAATTTGCTGATGGTTTTTGGTTTTTGCGCTGTTGGTATAATAAAAAAGATTCCTCACTTCATATAGTATTTCTATATTCTGACTTGCTGACACGCTGTTAATTTTTATGGTAATCAAGTCCTTTAGCTATAACTATTTATAAGCTGGGTTAATTTAATGGACATCTATTTACAATCATTTATGCACAATCATACAGGCGCTGCTATTTCCATCTGTCACATGCCCTGATTTCATCCAGATTGCTTATACGGAAACATCTGTATCTGTTTAAGTACGGCGTCAAGTGAGCAATGAAAAACGACTCGAGGGTTGTACATATAATGCCGCAGTGTTTTCGCTATTTTACATCCAAAAAAAAAGAAAAACTTAGCACACAACCCCAGCATCTTCTGCTGGGAACAAAATATATCGACCTGCCTTGTTTGGCAACAATAAATTGACCCTTTATTTGAGAAAACAATTTTCACGACACGCCATATGGTACAAGAGGAAACCACAGCAGACAGACACTAGTTATTGCATTAGGACGATGAGCATGTGTGCGCGTGTGACGTCAGTGTAAATGTGACTACGCAATAACACTGTGTGGTCTGAAAAGATCCTGTGTGAAAACAGTACGCTACTGTTCACCGGTAGAGTAGATGTTGGACGACGAGGCAAGGAGCATCCGCGACGAGTCCGCCTCTTCTTAAACTCTCAGGGTGAAGCATGAAAATAATTATGTTTTAAATGTCGCAGGCAGAGATTGCTAGCAATAAAATAACCACAGCTACATAGTCTGCCCTGCCCTGGTCCTCCAGCCAAAGCCTACACAGACACTGAACCCTCACACAGGCTGCTTTTTAGGAAAACAATGCTCTAATAATATTTTATGATATGTTTGGCCCATGGTATTTGTGTTACGAAATGGCTGAACAACTGAATAAACTGTTCATAAATCATTGAGATTAATTCCGTATTGCGTTTATCACCAATGCCCGCTGGTAAAATGGAGGGCTGCACCTCAGCTATGTATTCTATAAAAATATGCTTATATCATTGGGCTAATTGAATGGGAATACATCATCCAGGAGACCAAATCATGCACTGAAATGTACAAAACACAGGATTTCTATTACTTAATTCTTGAGTAATGGTCTGAAGTGTCATTGTACTCCCGTAAGAGTGAACTGGTACACCATTTTTCCTGTGAATATTACTCTTGGCTCAGAACTTCTCCAATAATTTAGTTAACTTAAACCAAATTTAAAATAAGCTCCAATTTATCTTCCTCTTTTTAACCACAATTCAAATTCAAATGTATACATTTATATATAAATAACTGGCAAGTAATGACAACATCTATAACACTGAAAGGTCTTGTCACATCTGACATGATAAGAGTCCAATAACACAAGCTCATTAATAAAATCTAAATTTCACAGCATTTTTAGTGCCCACCTGGAGTACAGTATTATTAATACAGTATTAACAACTGTACTATGTGACTGAATTATTTTAAACACATCATCTGCTGCTGTGTTGACATGGTTTTCCAGCTGTAGGAATAAAAAAAAAAAAAAAAAACATTGTTAGACCAAGCCACACCTAAAAGCAAAAAGTTGCATTTTTAGGCTTTTATAATCAAAGACATTTGCTTTCTGCTTTGCTACTAGCACACTGGATGCGGACTAGATGTGTTTGCATCAGACGTTGAGTCACGTCCTGTGGCTACATTCAGTAATCATGACATTATTGGAGGTAAGTGGGAATTTTTTTTGTTGTTGCTAAAGAGAGGGGATAGGATATGAGCCACCACACAAATCAGCCTACTCTCACTTCCATCTCTACCTACATGGATATACCCTGCAGCGGGTCCTTTGTCACCATATGTAATGTTGTGCTGCTTACTCTCTCTCTAAACACTGATCTGCAATAATGAATATTTTTAGATAATAATAATAATCAACAATTATTGCGTTCCACAACGGCATATTTTTCCTAAATGGTCATCAGTGTCTCAAATGCATGAAATATACTGTATGTGTGTGTACACGATTACACAATACGCAATTAATCATTTGACAGCACTAGTAAGAATATTAAATATTCCATACTTTTGACATCTAGTGTATAAAATAATGCATTTAGATCAGTATCCTAACCAATAAAATACTCGTCCACTAAACCATACACACATAACACAAAAATCATGATATCATGGTATTATTTATAATATCACTGAGTAGAGATAAAGTCCCATAAAACTGAATATCACCACACAAAGTGCTGAATAATACAAATCAAATGAAAAACCTTATAATTTAGACCCTAAGGTGCGATGTGAAACTAGGTGAAAAGAAAAACAACTTTAAAAAATCCATGGGATCAGTGAGTCAAAGTGTTGGGGTTGATAAATCCCATATGACTCTGCCGTCTGGCTAGAGAGAACTTCTGCAAATCTTTTCATAGCACAAGCCTCACTGCAATGATTCATTTAGAGCCTTGAGATACAGAATAATTAGATATTCACTTCTCAGACTGATGACTGTTGTTGTCAGACTGTTGTTTCTCGACTGAACTGTGAAATAAGTATTTATTTCTATATCAGTGTAAACAGCACATTTTACATTGGTTGTAAATGATAAAAAAGTTAGTGTCTGTCAGCGATATCAAGAACACTAATTGAGGCCAAAGTTCACAGGAACACATGTGAAGATAAAATAAAGCGGTGTGCACCAAAAAAGGAGACAGCATACTTTTTCTGCTCAGCGTTAACCGATAAACTTTGTAAACTTTGCACAATATCGAGAATTTACTGTCACTCCAAAGCAGCCACAAGCTGTTCTCAGCAAGACCTGTAGCAAGCGGTGGTTTAACATTTCCATTTCCAGTAAAACCACACTCAAAGAAAAAGAGAGAGAACTATTTGCAATGCGTAAACAGATTTCAGAAAGTCTGTTTAAAGGCCAATTAGGTCACATTCAAATGAGAAGAAAAGAAACAACAAAAACAAAGTGGGATGGGGGCTAAATCTAAAAATGTGTGGAGCGAAAGAAGTGTGGTTTGAGTGGAAAGGACTCTTGAAGTTGGCAAAGAAAAGCAGTTGTGAAGCTGTGGTTGATCGCTCACTGCCGCAGAGAGAGAGATGGACCACAAAGCCTGATTAACCCACATATAATTAGAGCTTATTTAGCATGTTGGAATACACAGGACTACGCCTTTATAACAGTTTAAATGTGTTTATTTTTTTGTCTGTGAGCAATGTCTGAGGGGCACAGTAGTCAGAAATGTCTTCTGGGAGAGAATAAACAGGTATTTAACTTAAAAACTGATTTTCTGAGATACCCACAACATTCACAGTCTTTTTGACCTGTTCAGTATCAACAAAACTATTCACAAACAACACCATCATCATCCCCATCATCATCATCGCCACCAAGTTTCAACTTCAACATGTTTAAAACAACAGTTTCTCTCGGTGGAGCAGGGAATTTCCTCCTCGGCTTGAGTCAGGAGCAGCTGCTAGCGCAAACTACACAGTACAGGCCCTGACAAGACAAAGAGAGGTCGATTCTGTGTGTGTTTAGTGAGGTTAGATCACCCTAAGGTGAGCACATTTTTCTTAACCACTAATTTGTAACTCAATCTGCAGGAATGTGGTTGTACACCAACAAAAAACACATTTGTGTGCTGACATAACACAAACAAAGTGTGGCAGGAGAGAAGCAGGACGCAGCTATGAAGAAGAAATAAAGAACTATAAATAATTATAGGGTGAATTACCCTAAGTGGGACAATATTTCACTAAAGTCTGAATGGCAAAAAATGTCCCACTTTAGGGCAATTCACCTTACAGTTGTAAGCCAAAACAGGGTTGTTTTTCTGTATTTTATAAAGCTATTCCATTTACACAGATAATTACATTGTGCATTTTAAATGCAAATAGGGGTATAGAGTTATATAACCAACATACAAACATATTTTGTAATCAATAATATTGATCATCTTGTAATTATTACAATGAGTTATTATCATTATCATTTAAATTATTAATAAGTAATAATAAATATTAATGTTTTATTTACCAGTATGAAAATACATATCTTTTCTTTTATTATTCTTATTCTTTTTTTTAACAAATAAATAAATTAATAAATAAAACCTTTCCAGAAATTAATCATGACGGCAGGATAAAAGACATAACAATCCTGTTAAATTCCTGGTTTTCGACATACAGCACATTATAACAAACCTCCCACATACTGACAGTCATTTATGCAGGAATGCCCTTTCCTGTAAGTGATAATCATCTAAAAAAAACAAAAACAAGGAAACACCAGAACAAGGGTGACATTAACATTGTTGAAAGCTGAATAATCATTTTCAGGCCCCAACTTCATGAAGCAAATCATAATCTAATCTAATCAGTTTCAACATAAAACTTTGACAAAACAAATACAAAGAGACAGTGGTACATTTTGGGTTATGAAATAATGAAGCAATCATTCATAATTGAAGTCATGAGGCCATTTTATGTCAAAGCACTCCTGAATTCAATTCAAACACATTCAATTTGACCACTAAAATAGGCTGTTTATACCTCAGGTGTGTCGGGGTGCAAATCCGGTTACAGGCTACTAAATGACACTGTCTGTTTGCATTATTTGGCCTATTAAAGTTTTATTTTTATTTTTATAAAGTTTTAAGTTTTATTTTATTTATTCGTTGATTTGATTGGCTGGGTTTTTTTAACAGGTATGCATGAATATAGCTTATCTCTAGAGGGCACTGTGTCTCTGTATATCTTTGTGGACAAATCATTGTCACAAGATAACAATATCTCTTTTTAAAGTAGACTATCAAAAAAATTCAACTTGTGTGTTTTCATAAAGCTTATTTGTACAGTATACCAAGCAAAATAATCTGTTGATCTCTGCCATCTGTTTCTAGAAATAAAAGAAAAAATACATCTTTCAGTTATCAAATCACTTACAGCTCCCACAGCTGACATGATAGAGACACACAGCCAGTCAAAATGGTTTTGAAATGCATAACACATGAATTGGATTCCTACATTAACATACATGTTCACGTATGCATGTGTGTGTTTGTGAGTGTGGGAGTGCGAGGGTGCCAACGTATGCTGAGGTGTTGGAATTCCCAGAGGAAGTGCTTCATTAAACCAGCAGCTGTGACCCCACTACTCTCTATGTGTGCTACACTGATAGCAGAAACTCTACTGTCTTTATTTAATGCTTGCTATCACTAATTTGCATTGAATGAATTATGTATGGAGATTTCCTTTTGGTAAAATGGTTCAAAGAAGTGTGGTAGATTGTTTTGTTTTTAACTTTTATGTGCGTGCTTGCATTTGCCTAATCAATTTAATTACAATAATACATTTAAATGTTCTCCTTTTATACTTATACTTCATAACAATTTATAGATTGGCTTGATTGCTGGTCTCTTTGCTCCACTGTTTCTGTCTGCTCGGGCCTTTTAAACCTGATGTATGCTCCATAAATATTGCACTGTACTATTGATCTGCTCTGTTGACAACCTGGCCCATAACATCTCTGTAAGCTCATAATTTTACATGGTGCTTGTTTGACAATCTTAGAGGCATAAGGGCCAAAGAGGCATCTTTTTTTGTCAGATATTCTTGAAAAACTATAGGCCATCATTTGTCTAAAATCTAGATTTCAGAGTGCTTTTCTGTCAGGACCACTGCTGTCAAAGATGATTAACAATTGCCGGTATGGTTCTGTTCTGGGCAAGAATTCCCTGTGCATCTGCTGTGGCAATTTAAAGCAGCTCTCACCAGGTAAGAGACAAACTCAATATATTGTCTTTAAAGGGTTTATTTTTTGCAAAGAATGTCAAACAGTCAAACAGAAACACGCAGTTTGCTGCAAAGTGCAACAAAGAAGGAGGGCAGTCCTTCACTTTTATATCTTATCTCACCCCAAGGTTACTCCAAACAACTGTACTTTTCAACAAGAGGACAGGAACTTGAAAACCTAGTCCCCATTATTTAGGATCCTCATGACCCCTTAGGTCAAGTACAGATGCATATAAGTGTCTAGTATAAGTGAACTGTCCTCCACAGCATCTATGCAGCCTAGCATGGATGAGAGCAGGGAGGTCAGCAATAAGCCCCAGGTTATGTATTGCAGATATTGTTAAAGTTCAATAATTTTATTACATGTTTAAGAATTACTCTGAATCAAGAAGAAACAGAAGGCTGGATCCTGACTCACAGAAGAGGCGTTAGGGGATGGAGGAGGGGAATTAGCTACTGAGTAATGCAAAAACTGCTGATAACACTGAGGAACCTTATATATGGATGCCTAGATAGGTGTTCTATTCCTATAGGTAGACAGGGATCAGCTGAGAGTCAGCTGATGCAGGCTTGACTAACGCTACGCTTCATTTCCCCCCTCATATTCAGGCCAAAACCTGGGTGAAATTCTGAAGCTGAAATACCATAAAACCACTATGCTTAAAAAAAGATCTGCCAAATGTAAACATCTACAACAAGGAATATTTTTGTTCATGTTGTGTTGGTCAATAGGGTATGAACTTTTAGGGCTTACTCAAATCTTAGGAGATAAATATTTATCTTTGTCATGCTTTAAAAGCAGCCAAAAGTTCCTACACGGAACATTTAGTTTTCAGCATCATTGAATCGGCTCTGATGTAGTAATGTTTATTCAAGCTTAAGCCTGAATAAATTATTGGAGCTTCAACTAGAAACACTTTTACCTCATTCATGCCTGCTGACCCAACTGAGTTAGATAAGAGTTAAAAAAAAAATGCTGGCACTCATGTGTGTCAGTGCTGTTTCTCTTATGCCCTATAGGAGGCCATTTAAGATGAGACTGTAGAAAAACACAGGGAAGATAGACTGAAAGCCTTCTGTCTGTTCTGTTGATGAGAACAGTAAGCACTGCATCAGTCACATGGGAGTACAGGTAAATAAAGACTGAAAATGTAATAGGTTATTATCAATGCTGAAGCAGTGCTGTGTTACAGGAAAGCACTTAAAAATTCCTGCCTGATAGCTATGTTCACTTTATGACATGAATTCATGAATGTTCTTTCATTAACTCATTACAATAGCCAGAGGCTATAAACATCCAATCATTTTGCTTCAACCTTACATACTTCGACAAGTCATCCTGCTTCAATGATTCACATTAAATATAATATCAATTTAAAAAAAAAAAAACATACCACTGAGGATCAGGTCTACTGTTCAATTCTAATCTGTATTTAATGAAGAGCTGAATGTGAAACATATATTAGTCATGGCTAATGACCCTGCCCTTGAAAACCCATGATGATAGCGTAAAATCATGTTACAGATGTAAGTGAGTAGGCTATCTGGCTATTTTCAAAACAATCTATAGAATCAAATATCAGCCTTCTTACATATAGCTTTATCAGTGTGGAACATAAGATGACTTCCTTTCAATACATTCCACTTAAGTCATGGGCCTTGCTACTGATGCCCACGCATTTGTGTGGTTAATACAGTATTAAACACACTATAAAAGCAACTGACGTTGTTGACATAGTTCTTTTTTTAAGCATGTCAAATGGGGGTAATGGAAAAAATGGAAATGGAAATTTTTTTTTAAATATTAACTATTAACTAACTACTTCCTACCTACAATTAATATATATATATATATATATATATAATGGATATATATAGCCTATAAAACTATACAATATATAGTAAAATATAAAATATCTTTTAAAATCAAGCATACTTGCTAACAAATGGAAGTCATACTCTTTGATGGGCAAAAAAGAATAAAAGTTTTTAACTGTTTAAAAACAGGAATTAGTGACCAATAATAGCTTTTAACTAGGTTTTAACTTATTCAGAGTCCTCCCTTCATTATTAAACATTTAATTACCATCACACATGTATTATATTCTTACAGAAAGAAGAAAATGAGTCATGGTGAAAATCTGCCATTTAGGAATCCTGTCAAAATTTATTCTCACATTATTTCCATTGAACACTTAAACAACGCTCACTCACTGTCATCTTAACAATACCTAACTGCTTCATTTAAAATGTCATAGAAATTTTGTGCAGACGTTTGTATGCTTAAATAAATAAGGGCAATTATTATCACACAATAGAACTTGATTGCGGTTCGAATTCTCTTTAGCCACAAAACACACATCCATGATGCGAACTACACTGATTAAAGCTCAGGTTTGAGGAGCAGGTGCACCAAGAGCAGAGAGATCCTTGTTTTTTTTAACCATGTTCACAGCTCTTCATGTTTCCTGCCTCTCAAGGCCGCTGTTTATGCTACCATGCTCTAAAAACAGCTTCTCCCAATAGACTCTTTGGTCTCTGACACCATAGAAATACATCCAGCTCTTTAATTTCACCGTGTGGTTCACTTTCAGTTTAGGGGTGTGTCTTTTCAGGCTAAAACCTGTTAAGCCAGTCTGGTGAGCCCTCCTTCAGGAAAAGTCAACAGGTGTATTTTTAAAAGACAGATATAAAAAACAAAAGGCATAATAGCAATTCCAGTCGTCGTACAGATACGCTTACAGAAGCAGTATCTCAGACTTAAACCTGTTGTCCCAGGAAATGACGATCCAGAACTTCACTATTGAGTATGACGCCTTGAATGAACGCAACACCTTCAGCAATGGGGATACTTTGGTGGGCAGAGTTATCATGGAGGTATCAAAGGAAACCAAAATCAAGGCTCTGACTGTCAAGGCGAAAGGCAAGGCTGATGTGGCATGGACTGAGACGCACGGGGACGACAGTGTGACATACTGGGATAAAGAAAAGTATTTCTCACAAACTCAGTCTGTCTTACCGGAGGATAACACAGATGGTAATATAATGTATATGATGGTAAAATAATGCATTGAATGGTAGTGTTTTATTAAATAAATATATGTAGGACAACATTGACAACATGCATCTGTATTTTTTTATTTATTTTTTTCTAGGCTCTGTAACTCTTGTGGCTGGTAGACATGTCTTCCCTTTTGCCTTTCAGCTTCCCAACCAGTAAGTCATCACCTTGTTCTCCTGCAGGCATTCGTTCTGGTTGATAGATGTGACTTATAGATAGACAGTATATCCTTTATTGATTCCAGAGAGAAAATCAATCTTCTTTTGAAACATTCTCAGCTACGTTTTGCAATGTAGCCAATACTTCAATGTTCTATATCCTGTATGTTGAAATATTGACCTATCATATGATGCAAATTTCTTTCTAAAGACTATTTAGTCATCCATACAAAATGTCTCTGTCCCAGGGGTCTGCCTTCATCTTTTAAAGGTGCTCATGGTAAAATCCATTACAGACTTTCAGGCAAGTTGAGCAGGTCTATGCGTGCAGCAAGCAAAGCTGAAGCAAAGTTCACCTTCGTGGCCAGAGCTGATTATGATCACGCAACACTGATGGTATGATCATAGTTTTTATCAGTTAGACCATAAAGAAATTCAAAGCCTCATTTTAATGCATGAAATACAAAACAGCATGTGTGGACCAATTATAATAACAGAACTCAATGACGACAACTTTACTGATAAATATGATAAATACAGTATTTTTTTTCTCTTTAAATTATGATCTTTGATGCCATAGAAATTTTGTCATCAGTGTTTATATCCCAAAAACATAATACTAGCCTAAATTGAAAAATGACAGATAGCTAGAGTATTAGACAGCCGTCACTTTAAGAGCTGCCTGGATCCAATATTCTGCGTTTGCTTTCACTTAGAAATTAAATGACTGTGTATACAAGGATACTTTTGAAGGATACAAGTGTATTTAATCGTTGGAGGCCTATAACTCTTCAATAATACTCCCCTAGCACTGTCTTTAAGAGAGCATGCCTCTCTGACAGTACAGGCTCTAAGACAGCGAGCTCATATAGCAAAAAGAATAATATGTTTGTGTGACCACATAGCATAGCAATGCATAAGCATGCAGCCAAGTCCACCATAGAAATAATAGTCCAAAATATCTACCATAAACATTAATCATGTCTGCTGGCTACACTGTCCTGTTGTTGAAACAAATAAACCAAAAAAACTGTTGCTCTGTTAAAGGTTAGATTCAATTGAACAGATTAACAGATGTAACTGTCACTTTATGGATCTTAAATATGGATGTTAAAA
Organism: Enteromius radiatus; assembly: GCA_032357445.1. Taxonomy (NCBI): domain Eukaryota; kingdom Metazoa; phylum Chordata; class Actinopteri; order Cypriniformes; family Cyprinidae; genus Enteromius; species Enteromius radiatus. The sequence continues at coordinate 9,802,855 of JAUCMS010000145.1, read as the reverse complement.
CTTTCGTCCTCTGCAGGCACCTCAACATGGCAGTAAAGATAAGAATGTCATATTTTTTGCCTCTGGAAATATTTCCATGAATATTTTCTTGCCAAAGACAGGCTACCAGCAAGGTAACTCAACAGCATTTTGGTAAATTATGGATCTATAAATTTCAAAAATGAAAAAAAAAAAAACATACATAGGTTACTGATTTGATTCTTTTTTAAAGAGTTTTTAAATCTCAAACAGGTGAAAGGCTAGCCGTCAACGGTGAGATTGTAAACAGCTCAACACGAAAAATTGTGCCAAAGTACATTATCTACCAGAAGCAAAGCTTCTTTGCTGGAGGCCAGAGAGCTGTTCATACCACCCAGATACTGAAGGATAAGGGAGAGCCTTTAGTGTCCTCCACCAGACAGAATCTGTCCAAAGTATTAGTCCTTCCCACAGAAATCAGCACCACTATCCACAACTGCCGAATCCTCAGAGTCGAGTATAGACTGAAGGTAGGTACACAAAAACAAGACAAGCCTAGTAGAGCTTTTCAGTGCTTTTCAGCAGCAAAAATAGTTTGACGTAGTTCATATTCAGGAATGTTGCTGTTTTTTTATAGTCTGCTTTTTCATTAAACAAACCCAGGTAAAAAAGAAATATACTTAAACTGTGATTTTATTAGACATACTTAATATATTTAAATTATACTATACTAAGTGCATATTAAATGTATTATTTTGAAACAACTTAAGTGTATTTTAAGATATGTTTAAGTTAAATTTTAATGTATTTGCAATATATTTAATTTTGAAATTGTTATTAAAATGGAAATAATTAAAATTGACCCATTTTAAATATTTAGAGCAATTTAAGTGTATTTCTTACAATACATTAAAAATGTACTTTTAATACTTCATGAACTATATTTAGAGCATATTTGAAACATTTAATTCAAATACATTTAGATTGTATTTCAGTTCATTTGAAATGCATTAGCATTACACTAGTATATTATTTTTAGTATATACACACACACATACACACTTTGATATCTATAAGACCTTAATGCATTATATATATTGTTGTGTACTTTACAAATATTCAGAGTACATAAAAGAAAAGTACGGCAGCATATTGTGAGAAAAAAAATACTATTAAATGCAATAAAAATGCAATTGGAATACAAGTATGTTTTATATCTTATTTGTATTACTACAATACAATACACTAATACATTATTTAAAAAAACAACAACATTATAATAAATGAAAAAAGTGTGAAATGTAATAGCAAAAGTGTCACTCAAGCACATGTTTGAGTGCACATTACTTGAAATAATAAATACATGAATTAAAAAAATTTTCATAAATAAATGATGATTTTTCACTGTCCAGATTCTGTGAAAGTTTCTCTCTTAAAAACACCTACAGTATAGATTGTTTCTGTTGCAGGTTATTTTGGATGTATCGTTCACTAAAAACCCTGTGATTAAACTCCCGTTGATTGTACTGCCTCTACATGATGGTACTTCATCCAAAGAGTTGGAGGCTGGACTACACACAGATCTGGCCAAAATGAATTTTTTACATTAATATAAGCAATGGGCACTAGTTTTGTTTGCCCTTTTGTTTTACACTTATTGTATCCTACTGTGAAAATTATTTATTTTCAAAAAATATTAAATAATATATGAAAAAATATATTTCTCATAATTGCATTTTTTTAACACAACAGATTACCCAAAAATAAAAATGGAGAATTTTCTTATGCTCATGTTGTATCAGAAAGAATATTATGTTTCACAGGAGAAAAAAAATCATATATTTTGAAATGTAATAACAATGAGGAAAAGATGACAACATTTTCTTTTTTCGGTGGACTATCCCTTTAGAATGAAGAGAATTATAAATGTTTTTAAATAAATGTATTTTATAGCCTCCGTCCTTGCAAAAATAAATAATAAACAAATAAAACATAAATGCATGTATCCCTGAGAGTGGTCTTTATTGTTGGCAATGTTCTCTCTGTAACCTCATTTGTTATTAAATCAGCTCAGTTAATTCAACTAAAGGGGAGGGTATGTCATGTTCCTTTTACAAAGCGAGCACGTGAAGAGAAATGGAACATCAGAATGGCATTTACCATGACACTCAAGCCCTCACACTGACATAAATACAGAGGAAGACTCTGCCTGTCAACCTGGAGGCCACTGAGCTTGGGCGGATATCTTCAAAAAAGCAGCCTTTCTGCACCAGTATCTTTCTGCCCTTTGCTGTCTGCACAAATCACTGCTTCTCAATTCAGTGCCCAATGCACACTTTAGTGTAGACTGAAGGATGTGGAATCGATATTACAGCTAATCTGTGACCTCTGACCCCACAACAAAAGATAAAATAGAGCTTTGTAAATGGAAGACACTGAATTTATCTGTTCCATCAGAAAAGCCCTTTTAAGCATAGTTTAAAAAAAAAACACCAAAGCAAATTACTGTGACATTCATGTGGAGAAAACCCCTCAATCGCTGTTTACAGCACCAGCGCTAAAAGACCTATTTCACTTGATTACTAATGTGAATAATCAGCAGTCATCTTTAGATGGGCTGAGTTCAGTATGTCACCTCCCCCTGCTGGAAAACAAATGTCGTTACTTCTCACTTATATGACTTGACAGTTTAATAGTGTCTGTTCTCACCATGTAATTGTAGTAATTCACTTATCGAGCAGAAATCTTTAACTGCAGTGTGTGTAGGCTTGTACCATCAGTAAATAATGTCACAGCAGACAAAGCTCACAGGAGGCTGAACATAGGCAGTTTATTGAAAACCATTGCTTCAATCTAATTACAGTAGACACGAGGCTAATACGAAACACACACATAGGTTAATTGGGGCTACATAAACCAACGCTATGATTCAATTATCTAAACAAGATGACTTTTAATTCATCTTTTTAACATTTATAAGGCAACAGTGGTGACATTTAGTGTACCATCTCCTGCGTGAAGCGGAGTTATTAAATGGCTAATCCTAAATTTAATAGGAAATACCTTTATGTTATTGACCCACATTAACTGATACTCTGTTAAATAAACAACAAGTGATTAGCTGAAATATCACACAGGGATACAAGTAAAACACAAGGATACAAGAATAAACATTTATTGAGAAATAGCCATATCATGCTGTATTCAGGCTAGTGCTGTATTGGTTGCTTTACATGCAGGTCAGATGGTCGCCGTTCTGTCTAATTGAGTGGCTTTTGGTTAGAGTAAGTTGTAATGTGGACCAGATTTATGCCGTTTAGTCAAAGGCCTGGCTATGCAAGATTAGTGCAATAACATAAGAAGAATTGTGACATCTTGGCACCAGCTGTGAAGGCTATAAGCTGGCTACAGGGCTGGTGAATTATACACCACAAGCTGTATGCCACAGTTTCTCCAGGCCTGATTTCGTTACCACTTAGATTCAGATTAAATGTATTCTTTACGGATCATAAACTGGAGGAAAAGAAAGAGGTATGTCAGTGTGACTGAACTGAAGCGATCACCGCACCTCATTAGGTCCAACATTTAGCCTGTGTTTGAGCAAATCTATATGAAGACAGCTTTCACAGTTCACGCTTACTAATGAGATGTGCAGCTGATTTAAAGTCAGTGAAAACACTCGGACTGATTGGAGCTCATCAGTGAACTCTTATAGGTTCAGACACTCAAATGTCTGTAGCCTATATGTCAAAATTGATATGGTTTTATAACAACAACCACAATTATTATTATATCCCAGTTATGGTCTTCAGATCACAGATACATTCAATAATATAATATAATATAATTAGTGCTTAATCGCATCCAAATTATAGTTTTTGTATGCATAATGTGTGTGTGTACTATGAATATTTATTATATATAAAGACATACAAAGACAGTATAATATTTTGAAAATAAATACATTTATATATTCATATTCTTATATTTTACATACTAAATATATTTAATATATAAACAACACATTTTGTTTTTAAATATATGCACGTGTTTGTATTTATAATATATACATAAGACATATACACAATTCACACATACTGTATACAGTGAGGTAAAAAAGTATTTAGTCACTTAAAAAGATGAGAGGCCAGTAATTTTCATCATAGGTTCACCTCAGCTATGAGAGACAAAATAAGAAAAAAAATCTAGAAAATCACATTGTAGGATTTTTAATGAATTAATTGGTAAAATAAGTATTTGAATGAACCAGAAGAGGACTGGGAGAATGTCATATGGTCAGATGAAACCACAATAGAACTTTTTGGTAAAAACTCCACTTGTCGTTTTTGGAGGAGAACTGCTGAGTTGCATCCAAAGAACACCATACCTACTGTGAAGCATGGGGGTGGACACATCACGCTTTGGGGCTGTTTTTCTGC
>JAUCMS010000145.1:9787566-9798358 GCA_032357445.1 Enteromius radiatus | reverse complement strand
CTGTCATTGCCAACAAAGGGTATATAACAAAGTACTGAGATGAAATTTTGTTATTGACCAAATACTTATTTTTCCACTATAGTTTGTAAATCCTTTAAAAACCCTACAAATGTGATTTTTCTGGATTTTTTCTCTCTCATTTTGTCTCTCATAGTTGAGATGTACCTATGATGAAATTTACAGGCCTCTCTCATATTTTTAAGTGGGAGAACTTGCACAATTATGTGGCTGACTAAATACTTTTTTTGCCCTACTGTATTTATTTTAATGATGTAAATATAATTATTTTATTTGTATTTTTATTATATTTATTTATATATATATATATTTTTTTGTTTGACAGCACCAAATATAATATAATATATCCTATTCAAAATATATTTTTCAATATCTATGTAATTTTAAAAAATAATTAAAAAAAATTTTTTTTTGGTTATTGTTCTTGAAAAAGAGCTTTAAGTCTGAGACATACTGCATGATTTTCAGCTCTTCCAGATGAAAGACTAGCATCGTGAAACAAACAAATCATCCGATTTACCCACGTTTGTTTCACAATGCCAATCTTTTGTCTGTGGCAGCTGAAAATTGTGTATTGTGTCTCGGGCTTTAAACAAAGATAGTTTTTTCTCTGATTGGTATGATGAGCAGGGAATTACATGATGAACTCCAGATGTTTGGATTATGATATAAGGCAATCAATTAAACTAATTTAAAAGTGAGATTTGCACAAGCTGCTCTTAAAAATGGGATGAATGACACTAATCAAAAAAGCAGAACAGAGTCAGTGTGAAGAAAATCTAGACTATGGATGGATAGCAGTGTGAATTGGGAAAACATGGCTCTGCAATTGACCACCTCATTTTTCTTCTAAATGAAAACGGATATTTGACAACAAACAACAGTAACCACAAGAGATGCTAGACAGTCCCTATTTATTTCTCATGAATATGGTAGGCGCATTTCACTGCAGCTATAATTAATTATATGTGGAAGTTCGGTGTCACACATAAGACATGCTGGGAATAAATTGGCCCCTAAAGGTAGGACACTTCTATACTTGCTTTGCCACAGTGATTATGTTTCCTTTTTTTATTTTACTGCTTTACATTCAAATATATTAATGGTTTTTGCACATTATTTAACATGGCTCAGACCCCATCAAATATATAGAATGACTGCATACTCTTAGAAACAGAAGAATTTTGCACATATAGTAATTCAGGCATGAGCAGCTGTTTGTATGGTAAGTGGGGGAAGAGAATTTGAAGAAAAAAGTGAGAAAGTGCGGACCATCTGTTGTCATTGTGCAGACAGAATCAAATTTCAGCTGTTCTCAATAAATTACTTCCATTCGTTGTGTGCAATGATGCAAATCACAAGTCCTTGAGTATTTTTAGGATTTTTAAACAAGCTGCATTCTCCAAAAAATGTTCTTGCACTCAATCATGATAATACAGAAATCTAAACTGGAAGAAATATGCATGTAAGGGTCAGAGTAGAATTGTTAATTCTTAATGGAATTAGCCATATAAATGTCTGAAATTTTAATCTCACAGCATCTGTTTCTTATTATAATTTACTGCCTAATTAGCTAGACGGTTTTGGTTTGAAGTTGAGCGGGAGCCATGCTGTATCCCTGAACACTGAAATAAAGATGAATTTGTGCTGTCCTCAAAAATCTGCATCTGCACATTTTGTTGCTGATAGATGGATGGAGTCATATTCATACTTCGTCTGTTCTTACCTGAACAGGTGCCAGAATCCGTCTGGTGATATCAAGATCAATGCACTATTTTGTAATTATTTTATTTTAATATTTAAAATACACACTTTTCTCTCTGCCTTGGGACCTAAAAAAGCTGCTGACCGATAGTCTTACGTGGCTTGAGGCAAGTTTTCACAGGTCGCATGGCTTGAATTCTCTTGCTCTTTGCTGTGGGGATCTTTCTTGCATTAGGGGCTCAGCTTTCTGAAGAAAGTCCTTGAGAAATATGTGAAGTGTGAATAACGCTGATGGCAGGTTTACAGGCTGAGCTGTGTCCAATTCTCTTTCACATTCTGTTCCAGTATTTTCTCAGTTTATATTTGATGTTTGGAATATTTTTCAGTCGTCCACATAAGGGCTGTTGCCAGTCCAAGTTCTGGATTTGGCAGAGACAGTTGAAGGTCAGATACTTTTACCAGAGTATCTCATAAAAAAACAAAGAATTTACATTTTAATTTACATATCAATGATACATTTCAATTAATAATTTCATTTTTTTTAAATAAAAAAATCAGTAAAAATTGTCCTATTGACAACAACAACAGCTGTTCCTTTAGCTGTTTCCTTAAATATCTTTGAAAAAACAACACAGGTCATTGATGAAACTGCACATATATAAACTGCTCATATTTTTAGAAGCATGTTTCCAGCACTTCTGCATTTACTGGGTCTTTTTTCATTCCATGATGAACTGATGAAAGAGGTTAAATTAAGATTAAAGTAAGAGAAATGTGACACATCTCACACAGGAGCAAAAGACTGCAGACAACTCTTTAGGAAACCACCCTCATATGGAGAAAGAGTGATATATGTTTTGAGTTGCACGCATCAGCCAACAGCATGCCCACCTACACCCGCATCAAAACAATGCTGTTTGGTTCCCCTTTAACCTACAAGTTGGTTTGGAGTCTCAGTGCTCAGCAGCAGCATAACTAGAAGAGAAAACAGATGCTTCGCTCAACAGCATTAACAGGGCTAAACGAACCAGTGCTTTTTCAAGGGAACTGATCTAAAGGTCTGTTGAGACAAAGACTTTGGTTGCATACAGATTGAAATTAAAAACAATGTAGAATCAGCATGCATTTTAGGTTTTATTCAGGTTACCAAGGCAACAATTCTCCCAAGTGTGTTCTAGGACTGTCCTCAAAAGAAAAAAAAAGTATTAAACGTGTACTAAAGTTGAGTTGAGCTCCAGTGAGACAAATCACCAGAGGAGGATTACATCAGGCTATTAATGGATTCAATGAACCCCCGGGTCCTCAGGCCTGTGCTGTATCTTAGTAGGGTTCCTCTTCTCTGACACAAGCCTGCAGATCAGTGTGATCTCACTTAATGTGATTATTCAGCAGCATGCTCACTTTTGTCTCCATTAACAGTCAGATGGAGCACAAACACCCAAGAGCAATGACAAACAGCACAATCCTTAGGACTGAAATCATAGTAAGAACAGGACTGCACACCTTTTTTAAACGGCAGTCCTGGGTTACTTGATGCCCTACTGTAGATAAAACAACATGAGGCCCAAAAAAGAATTACTGGAAGACTGGAGTAATGGCTTAAATCATCTTGGTTTAAAAGTATAGTCATATTTCACAATAAATAAATACAGTCTTGGACAGCATACAAGACTCCAAACATTGTAATTGTAGTACACAAGTCATTTTTAAGAGCTGCACTTAAAAGCTTCTCAATCTGACTCCTGGGGCTCTTGAGCATTTCACATTTTCCAATGTCTCTCTTATCTACCTTAGTTAATTCAACTCATTCGTTCATTTGTAGAGAGCTCCATGACCTGAATTGTACATTTCAGATTTGTGATTAAAAAAAGGCATTCTGGGGGGTCCCTAGGAACAAGAATGAGGAACACATTATCACACAAATCAGTTCAGCTTCATGCTCTCTGAAAACACAAACCCACTGTGCAAAATATGTAAACACAAACCTATGAGACCCTGTGCCTCAAATGCTAAAACATGGCACTGGCACCAACACTGTGTAATAACAGTTACAGTGTGACTGCATCATAATTGAAAATACTCTGCCATGTGTAATAAAACCTATTTAATATGCGACTCTCCACAAATTGCCAATATTCCTTTCTCAATAGCAAAAACTAATTATTTATTAAATATGAGATTAGATGCTTTCGGGTCTCATTCTTCATCCTATGACCCTTGGTGATGCTGTATATACATATAGTTGATCAATATTCAGAATTTTCCTAAACTTTTTCATCTTCAGTGTCATCTCACCAAGTGAAAAATAGCTTTCAGGTCACACCATAATACTCTTTGTTCTGATGTTGTGTCTTGTGTGAGTTATAAATATCTTTCTTTCCTCCAGAGGCTAGAAACAGCTCTCCCACCCTCTTCCTCAAAGTGTGAAAGCTACTACCAAGATTTCACTGCAGAGGTGAAGAAACAACCCATCCGCCTCATTCAAAATAAATCGCCTTTGTCCTGAATACTGAACATCTATTACCTAACTTAAATTTACCTTAAGTAAATATAACCACCCAGTACACTACTCTGAAAATGTGTCTTGTTGGTGCAGGCAGGCTTCAGTGGAGATAATTTATTCTGTTTTAGTAGGTCAGGTGTAAACCTACTAGAGGTGCAAGACTAGTCATTTGTGTTTTAGAGTGAGTGTCTCTGCAGCACAAAACAGACAAGGACAGTTAATTAAAACAAATCTCACACTCGGTTTTCACATCTCACACTATTCTGATGAAACCAACAGTGCATAGATTTTTTTCTTGCAGTGTTTTTATGAAGTGCAGTCAGTGTGCTGCTGTCTCCACCCATCGGCAGACAAGGCTGGGTTGTCATTAGCGTTTTATGAAGCCCAAGGCACTATAAGTCCGCAGAGCGAGTGTTAGTACAGAGCTCTTCATTAAGATCTTCATTTCAGACTGTCTCACTTGCAATAAAAGTTCTAGAAAAATGAGAGCTTAATGAAAATCCAAAGTGAAAGATATCTTGAGCAAGTGTTCATTGATGTTGTGCAAGTCCTGCTCTATTACTGCATGAGCCAGATTCAGTTAATTACTTACAATCTGCACAGAGAATTTAATTAAAAAATAAATTCCTGATAATATTTGGATTTATACTATTCAACTCTATTGCGATCTGATCAGAAACCATGGGTTTTGTTACCTCTGTTGGTGAATTCTGTAACTACATCTAAAAATATTTATATTATAGCAGATGTTTAACCTGCTCCCTGCTCTTTTATTATTTACAATATAATTCCTAGTGCTTTGTAGACATTATAAACATTATAAATAGATTTTTTAGAGTGTGTGTGTTTGTATATATATATATATTTATTTATTTTTATTTTATTTATTTATTTTTTGCAATTTAATCTGTTTTGTCAATTTCAATTAAATTAATTGTAGTTTACATATATACCCTTGTTGCGATTGATCTTTGAGTTGACTGGTTTGTTTAACAGCATTGAAGTCTCAAATAAAACTTGTCAGAAATGTCAGTGAAGAAAATTTCGAAAATGATATTGTGCTTTACTCTAAGAGCAGGAAACCTTGATTTGCTTATTGTTGCATGAAGCCAGATATAAACTTGGCAAATGTGCACATCACAAAAGCACCCTCTTAATATTAATATACATGCATAAAGGATTTATTTGCTGGTGTTGAAAATAATTCTATCTAACATTATCTACTGAGCTGAGTTGAAAGAGAAAATGAATGCTGCCATGGAAAATAATAGAAATTCTGATGGCTCCATGTACAGTATGATAGCACTTCTTGTCATTTAACAATAAACCGAGTCTATTCTTAAAATATCTGCTTTTTTGATCTTGTGGAATTACAGAGAATTGCAAAAAAAAGACAATGTTTAATCAACTGCCCATAAAACTCACTTTTCTTTGAAGAATGGCGTCACAATCGACGTTCTGCTACAACGCAGCTGTCAGAGAGTCAGAGTGCATTTTGACTGGCCTATAGCTGCAGAGCGCAGTGTTAACGCCACAGCTGTTGAGATGAGAAATGCACAGCAAAGCCTGGGAACAGAGACAAACACTTGTCTTATCACACCCAGTGAGCGATAAAAGCGTCACACAACTGTGTGTACTCAAGAGGAAGTACCTGACAAACACTGGCTGGGAACCCATGACATCACCAGGGGTTATCACTAAAGAATGCTCTCTCTCTCGCTCTCTTTATTTCTGTGGCTTTCGCATATCAGATCAGACCTAAGGCAGAAGTGCTGAGTCGTTGCTGACTGAAAGCATGAACAAATGGTGCGGAGCATGTTTTTATTTTGCTTGATATAAATTGCTATGTACTTGTGGCCTCCAGACACACCATTAGCATTACAAAATCACAAATCAGCTGGAGCCACAATGCCTTCCATTAAAGAAAAACCCCACAAGCACTGCTTTGACCTTTACGCTTGCTGATATGTTAAAAACCTACACAGATTTTTATTCTGTTAGACAGGTGTAGGGGGTCACTTTCAGCAAAACAACTCAGCGTGTTGGAAGAAACACTATGGAAAAATGATTCAAGGTCGCATATTATTGAAGTGAAGCCGTGAGCATCTCTTAGCACATGAAAAACTGTTACAGGATAGGATCCAGACTGATCTGAAGCCCTGCTGTGGTACTGGGATCATGGCAGGTGCTTTTTTCTCTTCGCTGTTCTGCACACTCTCCTAGTGAAAAGATGCATGAGTTTAACCACCTTCATCAGTGAGGGAAGGCATGTCAGCCAACCAGCTTCACCAAATTTCACATGCTATAGGCAGTCAAGTACCAAACCATCTAAGACTGTGGTTAGTTGCAAATGCAATGGATGATTAAGCATGCAAACAAAACATAAATACATTTAGACAGGTAGAAAAATTGCTTTTCTTTAGACAGGCACAACGTAATTTTCAAGCCAAAAGCAGCAGCTAGACAGCATGCAATTTTGGGTGTATTCATATGTTATTTCATCAGATCTTGTTAGAGTGCACAGAACAATGAACACAGCATGAAATGTTATATCTGATTTGCAAAGAAATGACTCTTATAAACAAGTTCTTTTTAATAGGTCAGTCAATAAAAGCTTTGGACCCATTTGAAGTCTTTTGAAACAAACCTTGAACAGTTACTTTGATGTATATTTCAGATTTGGTCTAGACTACACTGTTCAATAGTCATTAAAAAAAACTGTTATTCAGCAATGATGCATTCAGTTGATAAAAGTGACAGTAAAGACTTATACATAGTTACAAAAGAGTCTTTAAAAAAATATGTAATTCTTCAAAGTATTCTGAAAAAAGTCAGTATCTCAGTTTTCACAGAAATGTTAATGTTAATTTATGTTTATGTTTTCAACATAATAATAATAATAATAAGAAGAAGAAGAAGAAGAAGAAATGTACTTAAGCACTACATCAGCATATTATACTGATTTCTGAAGGATCATGTGACACTAAAGACTGAAGTAATGATGCTGAAAATAAAGATTTGCCATCACAAGATACAGACTGACCTGCTGTGTTAGTGGCATGATGGCAAAGCTCTGAAAAGAGCAGCACTGCATGACTCCAACCAGTAAAAAAAAACAAAAAAAACAAGTTAGCTGCTTCACCAGCTTTTATACGCTGGTCCTCTTCACTAGCTATTCAAACACCAAAACAGCCGTGGTTATAATAGTCATAAAAGCAATGGATAACTGCACATGAAAATAAAAAAAAAACAGCTTTACCATCATAAGAATAAATTACATTTTAAAATATATTAAAATAGAAAATAGTTCAATTAAAAGCAGCTCTTATTCCTATGACCATGAAATTAAAGGTACATAGCGCTATCAATATAGTGTTAATATATTCCAAAACAGTGAATATTTTCTTTAAAAATAATGTAGCTGAATTATAAAAGATTTAAACCCTATGTTTAATTTAAAATCCACTTGACTCAATCTAAAAAGGTACATGCCTCAATTTGAATGGGCTTGATGCTTCTTGCCCCTTTATCAAGTTCCTTGAATAAAACAGAAGATAATGCACCTGAGTGTGCATGCCAGTTATTGACTGCACTGCCCGGAGATGAAATCTGATATTGAATTTGTACTGAATCACTGTGAATTATTGACTACTTTATTTTTAGGCAGCGGCGCATTTATAATTAATCATATAATGACTGCCCATGTCTGACGAACTGGGCTTTGATGCAATTTCTGGAGGTCTGATTTCAGAGGCGCTGAACTTGAATGAATGAGAGAGAAAGGGCATTGTCGCAGCTGCATTAGCAGTCTTGTTCACACACCAAGTCAAATACAAGAAAAGGGTGTCCAGAGCTCGGAAAGGAAAACACTTCACGTATGGATGCACAATTGTGTCAAAAGCAGGTTTCAACATACTCTCAAACACACTCACACAGACGACACAAAAATGTCATGTACTAAATGCAGGAGGACCGTCCCAGAGGGGGATTCATTTTGCTACAGTCTGCTTAGCAAGGAAGACTTAAATGCCCCTCAAAGAGCAAGTCAGTCAATCCTGATGTTGATAGATGGCAGACTGAAACAAGCGTCTTGGTCTCTCTGGTCTGTCTGTGTCACACGCTTCAAGTGTGCTGATTGCAAGCCTTATAGTTTCATACCAGACCTTCACTGACGTCTGATCCATATTACATCAAAAATCAATTACAAATCACTAGCTCAGATTAACACAAAGCTATTTACATTTTTGATTTTTTTTGTAAAAAATTGTAAAAGTGTAATTGTAATTGTAAAAGTGAAAAAATGTCTTGTATTAATTATTATATGGCTGTGTAATAATCCATTTCATTTTACAATCTTTCATTTAACTATATTTTCCATGTTAACCTATTATTGTGAAATACAGTAAGCTACCTTAAACTAAATGTTGGCCTCCACAAGCAACATACGGCAGAAAGAAAGCAACAAGTCATGTCCGAAACCAATTACTGTCACATCCTGTCAACTGTGATACCGTCATGTGATCGATTTTTGATGGAAGAACAGATGTACCCTTCACTGCCTATGATATTCCACTATCCTGTGAATTCCTCTTCTGTGACAGCTGAGCTAATTAAAAATGAAGATGTTTAGCTGGTGGTCAGTTTGTGCATAAACAAATGTCTTTGACCAACTTTTTCCAATTTGAATGTGATTTCTAATAAACAAATATTTGCTTAGCTATCACCAAAGCTCTTATTTGTTGTAGATCATTAAACTATTACACTGCATCAGAAGTTTGTCTGGAATAAATTTCAGTAGGTTGAGCAAAAATGCAAAAGAGGACGTAGCTATTCATTTTAGATACATCAAAACCAAACAAACTATCACTGCTTGTTTTACAAGTTACTCAGTCAGTCTCTTACTGTATAAGTGTCTGGTTCCCAGCCAGAATACTAATCAGGCTTCATGCTGTCAAATGTCTGGTCACACAAGATGACAAATACAAGGGAAATAGCCTAGAGTCAGGTGGTTAAAGTAGCAGCAGCTGAGTGTTCATTGGCCCTTTAAATGCTGCGTTGGTTCTGATTACTGGAGGTCAAGTGCATGAGCATGACCTGATTGACCATTTGATTAAGTGCTCTTAAAACATCCTCAGGCCTCTAAAACTGACTAGTCCTCAGCAGGTAAAAGGCCTTAATGTAAAAGATGTAATGTCACGTCCTATAGAACCACTCAGAAACGGCCCGTTTTCTCCTGCACTGTCCTGGGACATGTACAGATGGCTGTTAAATTTTTCAACATGCAAGAAAAGCTTTAGATGTGTATCTTACACAATCTCAGCTGCTCACGTCTTTCTGCGCGTTTATGAGGACTGTATTCAAAGTTAGACTGTTCTTGAGTGTAAACAATACATTATGAATCCATAAAACAGCTGTTCAAATATGGTCACACCTTAGTGTGTGTCTGCACCACATAATATTGTAAATAATTGCACATGGTCAAGTAATTATTAATACATTATAATATTATATTATATTATAACCTTGAACTCCCTTAAATAGTTAATACAGCATCTTCTCCGTACTAAATACATTAGCTAAATATTAAATTTAGTACAGCGATTCCATCATCTGAAAGAGTATCCTCCCATGCTTTCTTGCACTGATTGCCCATTTACTCCTATCCTCCAATCAAAAAGGCTCCACTGTGTGCTGTCTGACCCATAATTGGGCACAGAGGGGAATTAGAGTGGACACAACAGAGTACAAACAGCCAACAAGCTTCCTAGACAAAAAAACAAGTTCATCAAATTTGCTCTGATTAAACATTCACAAACTGAATTGACTACAAACGCCATTGTTAGCTTACAACTTCTGCAAAAAATCTCTGGTTAACCAAAAAGAGTAAGCTACACTATCTGCAGTTCACATCAGACTGACGACCACAAGTTTTCATGCAATTCCTGGCTCAGATTTGTGGAAATAAGCTTTTGGCATTGTTGGTCCTGCAAATATATCAGCTTCATATCAGCATCACAGATAGCTGTTCCTGCGGTCTCAAGCCCAAACCTGAATACTGATTTATAATTTTCAGATAACTGAGAGCCTGGAAAGGTCAGTGGGTATGGAAACAGAATTCCAGAGTGCTGTTTGAGCAAATATTAGTTCAAATAAATAGAGAATCTACATTGGTCCAAAATGACGCTATAAAGAATAAAAATCTCTACATTCATCTTATTAACATTAACTTTTAAATAAATTAAGACAGGTATACTATATAAATAAAGAATCTAGAAATCTAAAGTAGAACTTTACTTCAATGCACCTTTAACCATGTAGGTGATAGCAATATAACACAAGGTGCTTGGGATATACTTGGTATTCATGAAGCCAAGTGTGCAGTTCTCTGCCCTTGCTTAGCAATATTGCACAGCCCTGAATGAGTCGTTGCCCCGAAGGATTAAATGAAGACCTTGACCTTGTTTACTGGTGTTTACAGGTGTGTACTTTCCTTCCTTTCCAATTCATCTCCTGGGGAAGACACTTTCCCATTGTTTAATTCATTCTCAATGTCCATTTTAGGCTTGT
>JAUCMS010000145.1:9746992-9759725 GCA_032357445.1 Enteromius radiatus | reverse complement strand
GATTAAAATTTTATTTAGGTTTTACATAGTATAAGAATTTTGCAGACCTTCTGAACAATAAACATTTCAGTTTTTGTGTAGAATATCACTCAAATACATCCAAATAACCTTTATTTAATGTTTGTCAGAGATCAAGGGCATGTTGTGAAACATACAGACCAATCTTTTCAAGGTTATTGACGTATTAGCTCTTGTTGGTATTTTCAAATTAGCATCAAATTCAGAATATTCTCTTTGAATCATACAGCCTATGAATTTTTTGTGCCGCTTAAGGCATTAAACATTAATAGGATAAAATGCCCTTAAGTTATACTTTGATTAATCTGCCATCTATTTTCTTATTCAAAGTTTTCTTTAGGTCAGTGAATCTTGGGAAGACTTCACTTCTGCACCATTCAGCCACTGTTAACATTGTTCACAAGTATTCTCAACTTAGTTTCTCCTTTGTGTGTGTGTTTGTTTAACCTCTAAAAGTAAAAAGAAAAAAAAAAACATTAAAAAAGATAGAGGACTTGTTTAGGCTGTGTGACTGCATAGGCTCTTGGTGTAACCAGCAGATGGCAGAGTAGTTCAATAATCTAAAACACAGCCATTTATTGTATATAATAATGTGGAATTAATGTAGTTAAATATACTGAATTAATCTTTCTGGCTTTACATTTGCCTACAAAAAAGTTAGAATTTTTTAAAATAATTCTATTACATTTGGAATAAAATCTAATCGAAATGCTATTTCTGTTTAAATTGAAATTACTGTTTGTAGTAATTTAAGATCCCACTGACAGTCTGATTAGATTAGCAGACATTAGAGACGTTCATTCCTCACAGATGGGTATGAGTCTAAAATACCTTCAGCCAGTTACACAAAGAGAAAAGCCACATTTAACCACACTGACGTCTGTGACAGATTCATTTCTGTTTCCTCAGATAAACATATATATACTCCAAGAAAAGACAGCCTATTGAAAGCTTCATCCAAACAATTCCTCTGTGTCAACAGATTATCCACAAATATCTGTCCATGTCACTGATACCACTGCCTCTTATTCCGAGAGATATGAATAAAATAAGAGCGGATCAATGTCTAATTTATTTCTATCGTACCTCAGATAGAAAAGTCAGAGGTCTGTGATTTAGCATTCGCCAGCTTTTGACAAAACCTGTAATACATATTTACACTTCTGTTTACCATTGTATCCACGTACTGAGGGATTGCGTGTAAGTGATTGGGCATGCATGCTGCTGTGCGAGGAAATATACCACTAAAGCCAGGCTGTCCTATAGCCGTGATGTTTAATTCACCTTGGTTGCTTGCTGCACACTCTCACTATGCTCATAAAGGATGAATGGTTTGATGCATCAGGGGGACTCTGCATCCCAGAAGAGGCCAAATCCACATGAAAACGCTTCAGACTGAGCTGATCCAGCACAGGCATCCTTACATCAGCCTAACATCCTGGACTGACAGCCAACCACTGGCTCAAACGCCACAGGGAAACAACAGACTGACTCACCAAAGCCAACGAGAGAGTTAAATGTGCAATTTAATCAGTCCCTCCGAGAACAACTTAGGAGTACTCCTAATAGTGAGTGTTTATGATTTGCCCGATGGCTGGTGAGTAAGAATAAGGACTGAATTTACATTACTAGCAAGCTTGCTTGTTTTCCTTCACTTTTTATAAAAGGAGACTCACTCCAGCTCACATTATTAACGTTTGATCTCCAACCATATTTTCAACATATTGGTTGCATGAACATGTTGCTAACAGAAAACTTCTTGGTTTGAAAGTGACTTCTGTGGTAAATGTGCTCTATACATTGCTATATTATATATTTGCTATATTTTACTGTTGACAACAGACAATGGCCGTTTTTGCCTGCTCTTGCTAAATTTTCACTAGTATGACTGCACCTTCACGTAGTTTTCTCACACTGATGGAGCTGCCTGACCTTTTGACGAGTTCATCAACTTTGCAGCAGAACCCCTGCAGCCAATGAAAGCCTCGAACCTTTGAGTCTGTAGAAGCAAAAGACAAACAGAAATAAACAACACATTTGCTCATGGTCAACAGAAGGGCAGCAGGACAGATCTATATAGCGTATTAGCCCATGTTGGACATCGCCAGTTAAGGGAGTCAGTCAGGGGCGAGACATTTACCCTGAGTGTCTTGAGGGGAAAAAACTTGTTAAAATATCACTGACCCATCCTGCAGGACCGGGATGATATCATTTGGGTGGCATGTCATACAATTTTATATCTTTTATCCATTTGACCTGTGGCTCCATCCATATTAACAGGTAAAGAAACAGTTCCAGTCCTAAAATGTGATTGGCCAAGCAGTGTTTCATACCATTACTGGTACTTTTTATTGTCAGTATCCAGTGTCATTTAATAACAGTAGTTCCATGTAACAGTGACACATAATTTTAATATAAAATGAATGTAACTATTACAGTTACTAAGACAAAATGCATAATTAAATGACAGTACAGTAAATTAAAATGTTAATTATTACAAAGGGGGTTACTTCTGAATATTTTCTGCAAAAAAACTACTATGTTGTTGAATAATATTAATTTGTTCATGATGCCGCCTGCCATTTAAATTCAATCAAATCACATTGCCACTTAAATTGTTAGGCTACAATCAGCCTGAAATTGGATTAACGGACTGAAAACATTTGGTATTCATCATTTAGAAATAGGGTAACTTGTAGTCTGTAACCTTTTACATTTCCATAAAGTAACCTTCTCAACACTCTGCATAACGACATGTTACTGTTATTATGAGTTAGTTATTAGAATTGCTCATTCAATTGATTAATTCCAAATCTGATTGAATCATTGACAAAACAAATGATGACCAAGTGTCGATTGATAATTTATTTCATCAACTCAGGAACTACAGTTAAAGCCAAAAAACTCACTACGTGAGTTTACTGGAGGTGAAGGACTGTTGATTTTGACCTTTTAATTTGAGCAACACAAAAATAAATGAAACAATTGCTAATGTAAGCTAATCAACATTAACTTATGAAACTGAACAGTTGTATAACATCAGTATTACACCCATAACAATGCTGAGTATCACCACATTTCTCCAAGAAAATATATATTGTGTTTGATTCTTAAATTAATCTTTTAGAACAAATCCGTTGTCTGAACAATTCATTGATATTCAGAACAGCCCTCGTTCATGTGATATTTATTAAACGTAACTTGTGTTAAACTTTATCAAGACAAAACTTTGAAAAGCTTGAGCCTGCAGAAACTACTTTTGAGTTTGAGATACAGAAAAATCTAGCGCTAAATGCAGCTGGAAATGTGTTTGGTTTTGATACTCTTCTGAAGACTTCCCTTCACAGTTTGATCTCAAATCACATAATTACTTGTCTCTGATCAGCATCTGCAGCGCAGGATAGAGCACCATCGCCCTAAGCATAATACAGTTCTTCCTTCGCTAAGACAGAGTATTGGTATTGTCAGATTTAAAGCCTCATGTGATTTGAGCCTGCTTCCTGAAGTAGGCCATCCACACTGTGACTTTTACTGGGACGTTTGAGACAAGTTCTGGTGGTGCTGCTGGGGGTTTAAATTAGGCATGGAGCATTTCATCAGCCCGTCGCTACTGCAAAAGCCTTTGATGTGCCCCAGACAGGGTGTCCCTCCCTTTACACCAAGAGCCAAGACAGCTTAATGAGAAAGAAAAGGAGAGAGAGTATGTGTGCTCGGGTATGCAATTGAGAGAGTAGAATAACTTTATCGGAAATGCCATTAAAGACCAAAATCAGAGATTTTATTCAAGTGTTAAAGCTCAAGACATGCACAAAGTCACTAAATCGCTCAAAAAAAAATGATGTTCTGTTTATTTCATATTGTTTTTCTGAAGCTATTATTGCACCAATGTTATTATATGTGACCGATTCTAAGTGTCTTACAGGAGATCAAGCAGACTTTAGAAATCAAAACATTTGGGATAAATAAAATGATCAATAAAAATAACATTTTGGTCATTAAAGCCCTGATTTGCGTGATTTGTTCTTTAGCAGTCAACAAACTCAATCAATATCATAGGAAATCAAAAATAAATAGCCTACGTCCATAAAAATCAATGGGTAAACAAGATTTATCACAACAACAATATCAGCAATAATAATAATAAATATAAATCAATTTGTGTAAAACTGAGAAAAAATATTTACTTGTACCATTCTGTAAAAAATATTGAAATTATGTTATTTCTTGGGTGTCAAACTCTAAGGACACCAAAGTGTATTATATTCAGGAAAAGTGCCAGCTGTTGACAGTTTTATCAGCTTACTTCATTTTATTTTAGGTTAGCTTGGCATAATTTCATTTATTCTCACAGCACAGAACACCAGTCTAATGATTAAGTGAGCCGGCTTATGATGATGCATGAGGTTATTCTGTTTTTCCTCTGAGTAAAGTGAATGTGTTGTGGCAAGTCTGTCAAATCTTCTGAGCAGCAAAACACATTTAACTGCTCACTGCACTTGCAAATGAATTCTGTTGTTTGGATAAAATATGACTGAAATGAATACGCGAATTAGATCTTTACAAAAAACCCTCATTCGTGTATTTCTGATTGTGAATATGTAGATTTTATTCTTGGAGATTATTTTGATCAGCTCTGAATACATTGCTAAAGGTGTTGTTATTTATGTTTTGTTGAAACACAGATGAATGTCGAAACTCTGCACTGCACACAAAAATGTGTAGCCTATTAGCTGCATTGAGATGTGTCTGAGGGTCCGATTTTTTTCTAGACTTCTGATGCCCTAGATTTCAGATGACATTTGTGAAAATGTTCCCTGGGTTCTCTATTTCGGGCTCAAGCTTTTCAATGGAGTGACTTTTTGTATTGTGTTTTAAAAGCCAGGCTGGCTTACGGCATGTTGACAAAGAGCATTAGTGTTTTCAGCATGTTGATGACCTGAGACCTGTCTTCCCTTCAGCCATGTGTCTCATAAAGAGACCTACATCTTCACTGAAATGGAGACAGACAACAGACAAAAGCCTGATACTAACAAACAAATGTAGAGATGCTCTCTAATAGCGCTGTTATCAGCGTCAGTGGCATTTTAACATAATTGGAGCTGTGACTAGTTGTGTCTGCAAAGCCCTTTAAAGGCCAGCAACATTACTTTTAGCGTTAAATAAAACAAAAGAAGGGAGAACAATTTGTTTTTGTTTCACGCGCAACTAAATGAATGACTATGGTGTCGTATATCAAACATAACATTTTCCAAATTAAGCGAACAAGATAGTTAGTGAAAATTACTACCTTTACTCATTTCCATATTTCTCGGAGATCACAGCAGTCGACTGCGACACGCGCTCTTCACGCTTCGCACGCATAAACAACGTTACGTATACGAATTACGAACAAATGACTCTCGGTTCTGTAAATGAATCGTCATTTGAATCACTTTGAGGAGTTACTTACCTAAGCTTTCGGAGCAGCTACTGAACCAACACTACTGAACTGCAAGTCAGTGAATCTTTGCTCGAAGCCGCTCAACTTCAGTAGGCTGCTACTCAGTTTTAATCTAGAGGGTATTAAATTGAGGAATACATACTGTATTAATATTAAGGATTAGAAAATAATTATAACAAAAATAAATAAATAAATAAAATCTTGGGATTATACTTTGGTGGGTCTAGCGACAAAGTTTGGGAACCCCATGAGAGTAGCCTAATGTAGGCCTAGATACAGCTCTGCTCTCTTCTGTCATGTGTTTTTGTCGAATGTCTCTCCCAGACTGTTAGGGATATGTTCTAGTTCTTCACAGCAATTTATGAAATTAATTTGGCATTAGCACTCAATACCAATATAGTGATCTTTGAAAGGACCATCAATCAGTCCGTCCGAATTGTGAGTCTTAATCTCCCCTGGTAACATTGAAAAATAGCTTTTGATTTCAAAGGGCTCCACTCATTATAGAGCAGCTGAAGGCCTCAAGAAGCAGGATGGCAATTTAGCAAATGCATTTTTGCTATAGAGAGAACAAATAAACTCTGTATCAGCAATACATCTCCCCCACCATCATTCCTTCCTTCAATCCAGGTGATGCAGCTGATGTATCAGAAGTGAATCTTATTAAATGCTGCAGGTGCTCTTGAGGAAGGAAACACATCAACCGGCCCCAGGGAGTCAACTGATTGGACGGTGAGTTTTCTCCTTGCCGCTGTTCGGCAATGACAAAAAAGACTTTGATTAAAGGACAAGTCTGAACAATACTTGTGGCTTAGTTAAAATTCTACCCATCTCTCAACTTTTTTTGAGTTAACTTTTCTATTTGCATCACGATAGCCCTTTGCAGTCAGTCTATGCAGTCGCCCCAACTAAAATTGACCACACACTAAACAGCAATCGTTCAGCATTTAGCAGCTAGCAAGCAAACATAATGAACACAGTATAGATCGGAACTTCTGCAGTGTCAGCGCACAAAAAAACTAGCTAATGACATTTAATGGTATTTTACCCTTCAAGGAGAGGAAACTCACCCATGTAGGCGACATCATCTAAACACTGCGACCAGAGAGACTAGTGACTAATCGCTCAGAATGAATGTGACAAACCCAAAGGAACTAAAGCGAATAGACTTATGTAAATGCACACCTGTCTCTGGAGGGCCCAGCCGTGGCATCTAACATGAATTAATGAGAAAATCTCTCTGCTCCCCCATTAAAGCCTGCTCCGGTTTGTAATAGACTGCAACAGTTTGTAACTGATGGATTATTCATGAAGCAGAAACTCATGCATACAAAAAAATCTCTCTCTGATCTTGAATGTTGTCGAACGAAAAACGTCATTGTTTTATTCATTGTCATTTTTAAGGCAATCCATTACAAATTTTCACACACCACGGGAATGACAACAGCAATGTTCTAGGTTCGGTTTGGAAATAGCTCACCATGCATATCGACTGAGCGAAAAAGGGAGGCAAGGAAAAGGAATATAGCAAGGATGAGATGCGTCATGCTCTGGATTCCAGTTATGAGACGAGCGGCAGAGGCTTAACGCAGAGCAACAGGCCAGTTCATCACTGAACCCATCGGCCATTTTGACAATCATGCATATCTCACAGAGGGAACGTTGGCACTGGACAAGGGCCACATCTTTAACACATAATTTACACTTTTTCTTACTATTACCTCTTTGCAATGGTTTTATGAACTACTATACGATTTACTGGCTTTAGTATAGTGGGATTAAAAAAAATAGTATTTGCTAAATTTACACCATGCCATAAAATTAACCCAGTAACATTCTCTGGATAGTGATAGCCTATATATATATGGATATGTTTCAGGATGCCTGTAATTTGTTCTTCAGATTTACAAGCCACCTAGCAGCAATGTGTTCATAAATATTGAACAGGATTTTAAAAAGGTTACATTTATGCAAGTAGAAATTTCAGGTTAACATTTCAGAAACAGAATACAATAAAAGAAAAAAAATAAATAAATAAGAAACATGAAAAAGAATGTTCTTCTCAACTGTAAAAAGACTATTATTTTCTAGTTGTTTACTAGTCATTAACATCATCAAGTGAAGAGTAAATAAGCCTTTAAAAATCAATACACCTGTTAACACTCTCAAACAAAGCCTTTCACCCAATGCTCCCTTTGTCAGACTTAATCTTCACCTCCTAATTGATTGATGGATCACTTCATTCTCAGTAACTCCAGGTGTGCTAATAACTCAAGGTGCTTTTAAACACATTGTCTTGTTATCCGGGAGCTGATTTTCCAAATTGAACAATCTTTGCAAAAGAACATTGTCATTCTTGTTGTTTAAAACGAGGGAAATCACATTTTGTAAACATCTGTGCTGCTGACAAAGTTAAAATAATACTAAAAATAAACGTCAAAAATCATCTTCACAGTTCATAATCTACATTATAATAACAGATAAATGTTCAAAAACCAAAACAATGGTACAGCTCGGGACAAATGAGCAAAGATGTTTACCGGGCAAGGAGAAAATGTATCAAAACTGTGGGTAAGAACAAGTAGAAACGGCCCTGCTGTCCAAAATAGCAGTTATTTACTGATACATACAGATTTGTCCATGATGGTGATTATTAATTTTCAAAATGGACCTCAGACAAAAGAGGCTGTATATGCTAACCAAGAGTAAACTGCATTTTCTGATTTAACTGAATGTCTTAAGCCTATTAAGGTAAAATTGAAAAGGAAATCAACATGCGCTTCCTTATAATACTACTGCATATAAAATACTGTTTCTAATTGATGCTTTCTATCAGCCATTAACGTAAACCTACTGTATGTAAGGCAAGTTTATGAAATGAATAATGTTAGATGCTTGTCCTGTTATTATGCCAATGATTTAAAGCAAGAACATTGAAACAAAATGGCATTATGTTTGCTCTGTGAGTAATGCAATTTCAGGTGCATGCAATGTGTCTTTCATCTTTTGAAGCCAGTGAACTAATTCCTGTCATGGTGAAGAATAGAAAAGTGTTTTAAACTCCAGGGAAAATCCCAGGAATGAGAGGGCGAAGGTTCAGCGTGGCTGGACACTGACAGCAGGTGAGTCAGACAGTGCTATGAGGAAAAACAGCAGACGCTGCCTCGTCTCCAATCATCTTTAGCAGCGAGGCATCTCTCATGTTTCCCCTGATGGCTCGCATGCCTCTGAGGAGCTGCTGTAAGATATCAAGATATACCGGCTCCAGAGCATTTAGGAATTGGAGGGGCAAATTAAAGTCAGTTTTGTGTTCGTGTGAGCTGATTGTTCCTGAAATTTCAGTCTATTTACGGTGTAATGAATCTGAGATCTCTGATTAACATTTACAAATTTTACAGCTTTAAGAAAATATTTGTGCTTCTCTTAGACTTTTACATTGGATTTTTCTGAACTTATTTCATTTAAAGTACGTAAATACATTTAATACAATGTATTAATGCAATGTACAGTTGGTTGTACCTGGATTTCATGCTTTAGAATAGAAAATCTTGTTTATCATAGCTCTAAAAAGCTATAAATGAGAACCGCAATGGGAAATATAACTTTGTACTAAAAAGACTTTGGAAAAAATAAAACCACCATAACACAAACTATCTACAAATTCTATAAACAAGTTCACAACAGTTCCCCTGTACAGGGTGTAATATTTCAAACAACTACTTATAATTTCACTATTTTTTAAATCACACTTTCTAGTGATGCTCTTGTTTGCCTCTGGCAGATACAAGTACAATTTTCCTAATATAACACACAGTCCTCACATGCTGACACACAAGAGCTATAGCGTTTTTATAGATGTTGAGATGTTAGAGATGTTAAATAAGCTGAAAATTGCATTGCTTGCCCAGATCTTCTTCATACATCCAGCAAAGTCAGATATATGAATCTAAATGAGACTGACCCAAACGATAAATGTTGGCTAATTTGAGAAATGATAAAGAGCAACCCGACTCACAGACCAATAAGTACAGTTCTTTTCAGTTCAAATTCCAGAACACAGATAGAGTTTTCAATTTCTCCAGTGTATGAGATCCAAAAATCAGGCATTGAAAGCATCCGCTCTCCTAGACGCCTCACACTGATTCAGTTGTATTGGCTTTGAATGAGATCCAAATTGGAGGTGACATAACATGGCCTGTTTTCTTTCGGCAGGCTGGGTAAACTCATACGGTGGGGGTTGGGCTGAGCCCAGGTGGGCTGTAGTCTGGTGGTGTCTGGTTGGGCTTGATGCCCCTTGACTTCATATATAAAATTAACTGATCCGGGATCTCGGCCAGGACATCCTTGGCAAGCCGTGCCATGCTCAGGACATGGTTTCCCGTCCTATCCATGTAGTCTCTGAATGGTACAAACTGCAGGCAGAGAAAATAATTTTTTTAAAGTTAGCTACAGTTATTTAATTTATTCCCTGAATTTTTTCCCCCCCCCCCCCTGAAATAACCATGTAAACTGGTTGTCTCACAAAAAATACTCATTATTTATAGGCTGCACAAGCGTTTTTGTTGTTTGTTAGCTTGAGTTATTTTTTCATGTGTTATGTCGCAGTGTTCTCTGAATCTGAGATGTCTGTAAATGTAGGTCACACAAAGTTATTCCTTAAGAAACTTCCCCAAAGAGTGATATTTCTCTCCTTAGGCTACATAAATATATTGCTGGGATATATGGCATTACAAACAAATCAGAACAATTCCTGAATCACTGACCACTTTTCACCACCAAATATTGTGTGTGTAACATTATAAATTCATACATACACAATATTTAAAAATGTATGGAGATATGTACCTGTACAATATCCCTCTCTGCCAGCTTTCCTCTGGAGGATATTCTTACGTCATCGCCGTCCAGTTCAACCATGGCTAAAAAGTGAGATCATCATGTTATCTGCCCTCCAGCCAATAAAACAGTCTTTCGCCCCAGCATGACACCAACATTTACCTCTTTGCTGGAACATTATGAAAGGCCAAACACAAATACTAATAGCAGATGGTGGGACATGTTAATTATATTGAACAGCTGTGAGATCTGCGTGTTGGCATCTGCTTATCAGTCCGAAACCTTAAACCTTCCCAATTAGGTGACTTTTCATCCAGAAACTCTACTTTATGGGAGTGCAAACTGTGAAGTTGCATTTATGCATTCAAGTTTGTAACCTCCATGTGGGAATGCTATTATTAGCCGAGTTGATAGTTATGAAACAGTTAGAAAGATGCTTAGTAAAATAAGTAATAAAAGGTTATGCATAAAACGTTCTTCTTATGTTTGTAGCACATTAAATTAGAGTAAATAAAGAGAAAGGAAACAGAAGGATAATAAAATGTATAAAAGATTCAACTAAATAACAATAGTTTAATGTCTTACCATCAAACTCAGCCTGGCCAACTCCAACAATAATGATGGACATGGGTAGTTTTGCCGCCTGAGAAAAAAACAGAGAAGAACAGTTTACACAGTCAGATAAATGAGTGTTTGATAAGATTATTCAACATTAAACCAAAAATAATAATAAAATAAATTAAAAAAAACCTGAAGAAAATGATATATTCCAGTTGCATTGGTTAATTTTACTCTATCATTTGCTGTAATACAGTCACGAGAATCTAATATGAATCACAAATCAAAACAAATACAGTTTGTTTGCATGGAACTGGATGTGTTTTTAAGATTCTTTACCAGATAACAAGCTTTAGCTTAATCACAATAAAGTTTAAATATGCCATACATTTAATGCACAGCTTGTGAAAGCGGTAACAAAAGAAAAAAGAGCTGTTTATTTCGGAACATGTTAAGCCAGTCGCTGGGACTCTGACTGTGATGGTTTGAAAAGAATATTTTGACACAGCGTGGTGTTTTTCACATACAGTGAGGTGAAAGCTATGCATTATTCAGACCCTCCTGGATCAACATTCTCTCTCCAGTGCTAACCGTCCCTGTTCCTGATATAATGCCTGACTGACAGGTCAAATCCCCTTTATCAGAGAGGTAAAGAGTGAGCTAGCTCAGAGGCTGCTTACCAGTGACAACAGATAACCAGAAAACCACAGGATATTCAGAGAAACAAAACTCACTTTCCTCCCCAAAGCGACTTCCCGGGTGGTTCGAAACGAAAAGTAATTGCATACAATGCCTTACACATTATCCCAGCAGAAAAAAAGCTAAAATACAAGAAATACATACATGGGGAAAACATGATTTCTATGAAATGTAATCTGAAGAGCTTACAATGAAATATACCTTTAATATATCAAATATTAAAAGAGAGAAATATTAAAGGCTCCTAAGGGTCTGAATTTTGAAAGTACTCCCCCCAGAGGGCCCGTGAAAGCCTGTTGAGAGGAATGAATAATTTGTCGAATAAAGCCGGCTGGACACACACCCTCAGTCACACTGATAAGTTTGTGGGCTGTAATGGAGTTAGAATTGGAATTTCACCGGAGGCCACACCAAAACACATCACACAAGATGAAAAAGAGCCCCCCCCACACACACACACTTACACACACACAGTACAAACAAACCCTAAACTATGGAGCCTGGAGAGCTAATCAAACCAAATGAGTGATTTAGATCATTAATTACTACGATTCACAGATCGATTCCTTTAGTAACCCTTGAGCTTTATATGTGGGAAACCAAAAGATGGACTCTCTAAATTGTCAACAATTCTAAAGCAGAAACGCCTGACTGTTTCTTTTACAATTTCAGACATACAGTGAAAATCAATACAAATAAATGAAATATATTTTCACTGTAAGTATATTTATTTCTGACTCATCTGACTCTGCTTTCACTGAGTTTTTTTTACATTTTTTAAATTATTTTTAAAGGTGCCATAGAATGGAAAACTGAATTTACCTGGGAATGGTTGAATAATAACAGTTCAGTACAGGGACATAACATACTGTGAGTCTCAAACACCATCGTTTCCTACTTCGTATATAAATCAAGTGTTTGCAAAAGACGACTGAAAAAAGGTCAAATTCCAACACAACACAGACGGTTTCGTAACAGTCTAGAGGCGTAATAGTTACTCACCACATTTGCATATACCCGCCCATTCAGAAGGGTCGATGTGCAATCTCAGAGCAACAGGTTGGTCTACAAAATCGGCATCTTCGTCTGATACAGGCTCAAACATATAGGGCCGGTTTCCTGGATAGGAATTAGATTAAGCCAGGACTAGACCTTTGCTAATTTAGGACATTTAAGAATTTT
>JAUCMS010000145.1:9719079-9744881 GCA_032357445.1 Enteromius radiatus | reverse complement strand
TTTCTCATAGATTCGAACACGATTGGTCTCTCAAGCGAGATCCCATATGTAACATCTCCGTTCCCTCCTTCAGGGAATGTGGGTTGCATACGCAACCTAGACATTTCTCATGTTTCGCCATAACTTCATCGACTCGCCACGGGCAAACCATTTGAGATATCAAAAAACCCTTTAGCATCCCCAATGTCTTGAGATCAACTTCACAGAGTTTGGTGGCAACCCAGTGGAAATCCTCAGAGGAGTATATCAAATTCCACAGGATATGTTTTTTAAACAGCCCTGAATAGCCAACTTCCTGTTGGGTGGAGCCTATAACATGCTCATTGAAAGTTGTTGAGCTCATTGAGATCTGTATGTGTACCAAACTTCATATGAATACATGAAAGTATGTGTGAGTTATTTCTGAAAATGTTCCATCGGGCGCCGTAGACCCCCTGTGCCATGCTTGTGTCACAATCTCTGCGGCATCCTAATGACCACAAATTCCAAAGTGTGTAACGTTTTTCAAGAGTTTTTGAGCATCCCCAAAAAATCCTGGTTAGTCCAGGGGGAAAAAAAAACTTAGAAAAACAATAGGGCCTTCGCACCCACGTGCTCTGGTCCTAAAAATGACTAAAACTGGTTATTACAGAATAATTACTCTTGTTTGAAAAGCACCAATGGTAAAAATCAGTGATGACAAAAACCAATTCAGTTCATGGATTTAACCTACATTTCACTTCGGCTACTTCATCTAGAATATATATAAGAGGCTAAATCGCTGTGAGTGCAGAGAATCGGCAGTCAGAGTGAGAGAGTGCATTTTTTGATAGACACTTCAAAGTGCTCATTTTTATCTAATCATTTTAAAAAGACCAACAGGAAAAAGCACAAGAGTGGAATTTCTAAAGCGGACTTCAATAAAAATCACTCAAGACATAAAAATGCGTAACACGCGTAAAGTGTTCAGTCATTCAAAGTGCATGAACCCATATCCATCAGTGCAGAAATGTTACCGTGGGACAGAAGACCGAGATCCAAAGCATCATGGGTAGTGGGTGAAGAAGAGACAGAGCAGCAGGCAAGATCTTAAAAGGAAGGTGTGGCTGTTTTAATAATGTGACTAAACAGTCGCAAATTCCCTTTAAATCCAGTCTGCTGTGTAACCATAGCAACGGAGACAGGCGAATCCCATTAGGTGCAGAGAGGACCTCCAGAAGACCCAAAAAGCACCTTAACTCTTCTTAGGCTTTGCCTGGGGGGCACTTGTGATGCAATGTCACACCAGAATATGATGATGTAAACAGTTTTTGAGAACAGTAGGTGAGAGAGAGAGAAAGAGAAAGGTCAAGGATAACTCACATTGACGATGGCTTCTTTAGTCTGAGCCATATCTGATATCACACCGTCTGTGATGATGAGAAGCACAAAGTACTGCGAGCCGTCTTGAACTGCTGCAGCATACCTGGCACACACAATATCACATTAACAAACATATTAGCAGAAACCGCCATGATCCAAATCACCCAAATGAACCATAACCCAAATATGAAAATCTCTTCACGCTGGTACTGTTGATTGTTTGTTTTAACACGGCGGATGAATAATGAAAGAATGAGCATCCTCAATGAACACTTAGTATTCAGGGCTGAACCTCATGCATATATATATTTGCTCTGGGATGTCCCTGTGCTATTGACACAGCTCTTCTGCCTTCATCAAAATCCCATAATGCTCTTTGTGATGTAAAATACTTTACAAAAACTATGACAGGAGATCTGGTCTCTCAGAGGTCTGCACACGATCACAGCATCATGAAACAAATACTTTATGCTTGTTAAATCATCTACATGTTAATTCTGACAATACGTACAATCACTATCACATTAGCTACAGTGTTCATGAGTACAGAAGCTGGTGTCTGCCTCAGAATACCAAACAGAAGTCGTCATGTTGGAATTATATTTTATTCCTCAACTGTGACTTTGTTTCTCATATAATTGCAACTTTATAGCTAACAAGTGTCCCTTTGTTGCACATACAGTAATTGTGACTATTTCTCACAGTAATGACTTTTTCATAATTGCAATATCTCAGTCAACAGTATTTCTCACAATTTCAAAGTTATTTTACATAATTGTAAAGTGCTAAAGTGTAAAGTGATTGTCTCTTTGTTTCACATAATTGTGATTTTTTGTACATTTGTTTGTCATAATTGCAATGTCTTATTGTGACTTTCTTATAGTAGTGATCATTATTTTCGTTATGACTTTTTCCTCATAATTTTATTATAATTTTCTCATACTATGAGCTTCCAACAGCTTCTAACACTTTTGCTTGACTGAGCAAAGACTGATTTTAATAGGACCATTTTCTATTCATCTAAACATCAATTTTAGAAGTTTTTCTACTGGTTTACACAAGATAGGGTTTCAGATCCTTCGAGTGAATGCTGTTGCATTTTTCTTACCTTGCTACATGGTTGATGACAGGAGCAAAATTGGTTGGTCCGTAGAGCTGGACAGTCTTCAGACTCTCGTGGTAAGCCTCAAGGATGCCCTCCATCCCGTTGCAGTATGGGTTATCTACATTACCATTCTTCAAAGAGAACATAAGAGATCAATCAATATTATGCCTGTACTGTCAAAGGCAAACCAGTAGACAAGATTTACATATCTGTCATTATTCATTTGAATATAAAAATATAGAGTACAGAGTATTCATTTGGATGTCTACAATAGAATAGAATTTGCCCCACATCAGTGAATTCATCTGCAAATCAATTGATTTCAATGGCGATGGTCATCTCAAGGACATAAAGAGAAGCCACAACCAAAAACCGATTCTTTCTGCATACTAAAAACCAAGTTTGCACATTCATATTCGTCAAACGTACCGTCAAAACTTTCTCTAGTGTGTCCCCCCAGGGATCTCTGAATCTGTTCAGTATTTTATGATTCATCATTAGATAATTATTCATGCTCTAAGGACAGTGATACTTGAAAAGTGAAGTAGCAAGAATGAAAATGAATAGTCATGATCCTAAGTTCCAGCACAGGGAGAAAGAAGTGGAAGGAGGAGTAGCTGATAGAGGAATAAAAGAGAAAGAGCGAGCGAAAACTAATTAAGAGACTCAAAACGCTCAACGAGATGAGGGTTTGGCACACACGCATCATGAATGCTTGGGTAACGTTAATGAGCAGGAGAGCCTTATTTACACATTACACACAGATGTAACCGAGCATTACTAATTAAAATTTCATCAACATATGAGCAAACAACTACATAAATACATACTCTCACACTTTAAATTTCACAAAGCAACATTATTCAGAGCACCTGAAAAACTTGGCACGCATGTAGGATTCCTACAGAAATGACTCTGGGTATGCGCCAGCAAGCTGTGAAATCCACATAATCTATCATATCTAGGAAACAGGTACCAGGGGAAATTCGTGGGAAACCCGGCCATCAGGAGGAAGTTTGGCTCCAAAGCCCAATGCTGGAAACATCTTATCGCTGTCATAGTCCTGAATGATCTCACCCACGGCCTTCAACGCCATGGCATACGCGTTCATCTGATAGGGGTTCATGTAATGCAGGGAGGTAGACTGAGAAGGGTTCCCTAGAGTTTAAAGAGAGAGACAAATCATAATTGAAAGAAAAATCTGATTCCGATCTGATCTCAACACAGCATAGAGAATAAATCCAATCAACACTGAAAAAAAACATTGCTTACCATTGGATGCAGTGAAATCAATGGCCACTGTGAAATGGATCTGAGTGCTAGAGAGAGAGAGAACGAGAGTAGGTAAGAATATAAAATGAAAGCATTTCGATATAAGCCAACATTTTCACACATTACAGATGTGAGAACCTGAGGGTGAGGCTCAACAAAGGTGACGGATCCTGATGCACCACAAACTGTGGCACAGATCACATTTCCAGCTTCAAAACACTCCAATGTTTCCACTCCCGCTGCTCGAGAGGTTGGTGTAATTACCATCCCCAGCCCTGCACTGTGTCGTCTCTCTCACCTGACAGGCAGACAGCCAACCTCCCGCTCAGC
Organism: Enteromius radiatus; assembly: GCA_032357445.1. Taxonomy (NCBI): domain Eukaryota; kingdom Metazoa; phylum Chordata; class Actinopteri; order Cypriniformes; family Cyprinidae; genus Enteromius; species Enteromius radiatus. The sequence continues at coordinate 9,740,833 of JAUCMS010000145.1, read as the reverse complement.
AGCCAGACGTTCCTCACAATCAACTCTGCCTGATGGGCAGATCCAACATCTGTGTAAACCCACTTCTTTTTTTTTTTAATTAGGGAAACTGGTCTCAGAACAGCAGTCGAAGAAGACTTCCACATACAAAACCACCAACCATCACAGATTTGCTCAAAATTCTGTTTCTATACCGAAGTCAGTGGGAACTCTAGCTTAGTCCTGGATTACTGATTCTTATCATGCAGAGAGACTGGCTGGAGGACAGTACATTCACTAGACACAGTATGGAGCCAGTGATTACCCACTGATTCTGATAGCTAGAGTTCAATGGGCATCAGAGCACAGTGCAGGGACAAGTCTTTTAAATAATAGCCCTTTGAAATACAATTTCATTCAAGCAATCCAAAGAAGAAATGCTATAATGTATGTAATGTATTATATACTATGGGGTCCAAAACCTACCTACTAGTCCTATAACTTATTACTCAAACAAATATTTTAAAAATTGAACGAATGTTGAAATATTTTTGGGTTTTTATTCAAATGTACATTTTAAAATTATAATAAAATAGAATATAATATTATATATATATATCTGTATATTTTATATATATTTTAGATTATTCCAGGTTCAAATAAAATTTTATGTTAATTACAGTAAAGCAATGTTTCTGCAATTATGAATGATTAAACAACTAAATGAAATTGTCCCAGTTCTGTTTCACTAAACCTTCCCTAAGACCTCCACTATAATATCTCATACAGATAAAACAGCCTGCAACAGTCCAATTAAAAAATAAACAAATAAACATGTAAGCATAAATAGCTATAAAAATTCATAAAAAACTGTTACAGATTGGCATTATTAATTTATAAATCATCTATTTGGATAACTAACATTTTTGTTTATTTCTTTATGTCCCTTTAAATGAACAGAAAGCACTGAGCAAACAAATGGCTAATCTGAACACCTGCACAACGGAGCTGATTATACAGGAACAAACAAGTTTTTCTGCTGCTGATGGGAGTACAGAGCACTTGTTCAGATAACCTCTGAAGCACTGAAAAATATAATGACATCTAATATCCGAATCTCAATGGCTTTTCCTTTTCAGCATGAACTCTGTGCTCCTGGTGCAAATGAGAAATGAGCTCTGGACGAGGATATCGGAAACCATGGAGCATGAAGTCAGTGAATATTTATGAAACATTTGCACACACGAGGAAATCATCCTCTGATGCGAGTGGGAAAAACACAAAAACAAAACAGGGGAAAAACGTTTCAAAGAATGCTCTAATCATCATGTGTCTACAGTTGTCATTCACACACAACCCCTGCAGCGAGATGTTTTCCTGAGCGCCGATTCATCAGTGATGGGTCAGCAGAGAGTAATTATGTATTTTAAACATCCACTGTACATCCGCAAACATGACCACACATCTGTTAATGAGTGATTCGGGCCAAATCAGATTCACATGCAACACAAGGGTATTGTGTTTATGCAAAGACCTTGGGAAAGGACCAAAAAAAACTGAATCCTTTTTTTTATTATTTAACTTAGCACAATATAAACAGGAGGGTGGCAGGGTGTTGGTGGGGAGGGGGATGCAATGGTGATTAACAAACTCTGTTTATGCTCTTTTATCTTCATTCCTTTTTTTTCAGTCCATCTCAAGCTTTTTTTTTTTGATTATCACTGATATCTCCAGGCACAAAGCCGGGGCTGGTGCATTAATCTGCATTATACCGGGAACCTCAACAGCTCCTTTGGTAGAGACAAGAAACCTCTGAGAGCTTTTGGACCGGAGCCTTTATATGAAGAACATTTATCTTAATGCTTGTATTCTGAATGTCATCTATAGGAGTGAAAAAAACAACTAGAACAGAATGATATAGAATGATGGGATTGTGACTGTCACATTAGCAACGGTGCAGACAGATGCGTTATACATTCATGATAAATTAACACTTCTGATCCAATCAATGCAAAAGGCACTGACAGTTTTTTATATAAATATATTTCGTAAATGTACTAATGTGTAACTTGATCCAGAAACACACACACATCTCTGCAATGCAGTAGTTTTGTATTTCCTCGCTCTATATGGTTATGAGCGTCTTGTGTCTCTCTAAAGCTAGATTCCCCTCATGAGTTCTTCAATGACATTTTACACAATGTCTCACTCAGGCCCAGGATGAAGTGCAATCTTATGAGTTCAAGAGACCCCTAAAGATCTAATCACCTATAAAAAGTGCTTTACTAAGATTAGTTGGAAAAAAATAAGGAAGAACAAAAGCATCACATTTCCATGAAAAGGTACTTGTGTTTCTTGCTACTGTATATCTCCCACTGGAAATGAATCACAAATCTAATCTTAATGATTTCACCTAGATAGCAATTAAATAAATCAATGGAGACCTCCAAGAAAAAAAGTCATATTCTCACATGTGTCCTTAAGGGTTTATGAGGAGATCTCAATAATATGTGTTCAAAAAGTCTCAACAAATTCTTTCAAGACTAAATAATCTGGGCTATACTACTCTAAATTTGAATCTATCAACAATCAACAATCATCTCATTTGTGTCTAGTTTATTTCTAGTTTTAAAAATCTGTCTAATGAGACTTTGCTTTCTGTTGAAGTCCATTTCCATTTCTTTTCAAAAACATAAGGTCCTCAAAAAAAAAAGGTTTAAATTTTACATTAACTCTGAGAGCTACCTTTATGACCTGCGCTATAATTAACATTAACATGTCTCTCTTAAGACACGATTCTTTCACTCATTTGCAGCTGTAAAAAGAGGATTCATCTCTGATTTAAGAACCAAAAAGGGTTATATATAGTCCTCTTTGTAAAGAGGAAAGTGAATGAAATGTGTAGCAATGGGAAATCCATACAAAGGTCTGCTTTCAGCATCAATATTAAAGGTCAGAGTCTGATGGAGAAAAATAACAAAGGTGCAAACCTGACAGAAAGCAGTTTGAGTGTGGACAGACTGATCTGACTCCGTGTGAACTGAACGTGGCACACAGGGTGATGTCAGAGCGATATAGATTACTCCAGTGTGAAAGGTCAGCCACATCTTTGGATAGTCACAGATCATGGACTATTTACGCTCTCGCTTGCTTTATTTCTCTGCCTCTCTGTTTTTTTATTTTTAGGCTTTTGCCACATTTATTTTAAACCCGACACTCTCAGGTACAAAAGCTGTCACTGATGCAGTACCTTTGAAAAAGAACACCTTTGTACCTTATTTACCCCTAAAGCATACATATCCACTTACCCCATATACGTACATACATATGCGTCATTTGTCAATGTTTGCCAACAAGTAGCTGAACAATTGCGCACCACAGCACAAGACATTAATACAAAAACTGAAAAACAACAATTGAATTAGTCACCCAGACAACAACACCAAAGTCAGGTCTAGAGTATTTTCACTCCCTCACTGAATCTCTTAAACAGCACAGCCTGACTGACAGAGTGAAAGATACCGGGTGATATCAGTCTCTAGCAGGATGAGACACACTAGTATCTTTAGGTGTGGGACAGCAGCCATGGCAGGAACTTATCAATATTGGATCACAAAGGGGTGGAGAGAACAGAATATTCAAACCATTAAGCACGGTTATCAGATTAATTGCCTGCAGTTGTAGTCACACATTACAGCTAATAAAAAAAGGAGAGTTTGATTTTAAATTGATTGTTAAATCTTACCCATGAACCATCCAGAAGAACAGAGCCAGGAATTACTAACTCAACAGTTTCTTTAAACAACTACTGCTTAATATAATGTATGAAGATTGCCCCAATAGCAACAATAACATCACAATAATGATCTAGAACTAATTTAACAAAGCAATATGGCCAGATTTACTAAACAGGGCAAATCAGTACTAGAGTGCTATTCTATAAAAACACATACGGGAGGGGAAAATTCTGTGGGTGACAATGCACACATTACAGATGTACCAAATTACCACTTGCTGTTGGGTATGCTTTTTTGGTGGGAGTTAAATCATGGCTCAATAAACAGTCACAAATGTTAGTGAATCACATTGCATGATTCAGTACTCTCCTCCCATAAATTTTGCTTCTGAAAGGGAAACTTTAGTGCTAATTCTTCACTGCATGTCCTTAGTGAATCTTGGGAGTAGTATTTCAACACCAAATGACAGTTTGAGCTGATGCAAGCTGTTAGTAAATCTGGCCCTTAGAAACATCCAGGCAAATGCTTAATAAATGTTTCTCTGTAAACACAAAAAATATGTATTTTATTTAACAAATCATATCACTTTATTTCATATAAATGTATATAAACCAGCATTCCAAATTGTGGCATTGCTAGAAGGCAAGGTTGAGAAATTATTGAAAATTATTTGATCAAAAGTATAATAAAATCAGTATTATTCTGAAAAAATATAACTGAAAGTAGCTGTTTTCTATTTTAATATATATTTAAAAATGTAATTTATTGCTGTGATAGCAAGCCTGAATTATCAGCAGCTAATTGTCAGTGTCTTATAAACATTCAGAAATCATTTTGATATTCTAAGACCTAAAAATATACAAATATAATAATAATATATAATACTTAAAACAATATTGTTTTGTAAATCAATTTAATGCAGGATAATTTCTATTTAAAAAAAAAAAAACATTTTAAAACAGACCTCAAAAGTGTACTTAATTAATATTACAATAGTGTTTATTAATATTTAACATTCTAAATAATTCCACAAACAGGATAAACCACTAGCTTTAAAAAATGATCAGATGGAGGCATCATAACAGGCAGGATTCGGACATGCTCTGATGCCTTTCTACCTAGCATTTTTCAAGTTTAAGAAGCAGGTTTTATGTCAGAGATAACAGACACGGAGGGCCAGCAGGTCATACTTCCTAATGCCAGACATATCAATGGATCAGACCAAAGTATAAGGTGGACAGCTCTGAGATGTTTTCCACACAACTGGCATCCGAGCACAAGGCCAGCCTTTCATCAGTGTAAACTGAAAAGGACCTGGCAACCCCTGAATGCTGAGTACAGTAACTACTACAATAGCCGTGTTTGTTGCTCTAGTTTAACATTTAAGGGGTTATTCAGGTCTTGTTTACTGGAGTTCTTTCCCAAAGCTGTTTGATGAGCTGTTTGACGCCATTACCGTGATAACATCCTGATGGCTTCAGCAAGATTCTGACCTTTACATCCGCTGAGAATGTTTACAAAAATTACACGTTGTGACGCTGTGATTTCAGAAGCATTTTAGAAAAGTCTAAATACAGTACACAAGCTTACATGAGGGTGTTTGTGTGTATTTTCATCCGTACCCTGCTTTGATGTAGTCCAGGAACGTGTGTTCGGCCTCCACCGAGAACGAAAGCAGTGTCACCTGGGTAATTGAACAACAAAGAACAGACGGTTTACAGCAGCATATGAGCACAAACCACATCTGCCACAAAACAATCCATCACGGCATTATGCAAAGACTCTTCTCTCAGCTGTTAGGGCCGCACAGTCTTTTTCATTAGTAATGTCATTAGACAACCAGAATCATTCCATGTTGGGAGGAAGACAGGTGATGGACTATTCATTTGAGTTTTGATTACAATCTCAAAGCCAATTCACGGCAGTCAATGCAGAGAGTCTTTGTGGATCATCAATCACTGTTATCCACCCGGACCTCCAATATTACTTCCTCACTGCTCACCTTATCAGAGTATGAAACAGAAAGCACTATTCAGTCAAGGGACTTGGTTCTCAGATTGTCGAGTAATTTATCTGAAATATATCCAGACGTTCAGAGTCCTTGTAGAATACATCTGGACAAAATTAATCTATGCAAGAATGCAATGCATAATCCTTTTTTTCAGTGTTTTTGTCTAGTTTTCAAGTAAAAAATTAGCCAAATATTCTCAAAACAGAATAAAATTTACTTGAGATTCAAAATTGTGCTGTTATTGTTAAATAAAATTGAAATAGACACAATTCTGAAATGAAACTGATATATATATATTTTTTTTCTTCTTCTTATGGAAAAATATTAAAATAACAATTTTCTATTTTAATATACATTAAAATTTATTTACATTTATTTGCTGAATTTTCAGCGTCATTACTCCAAGTCTTCAGTGACACATGATCCTTCAGAAATTATTCTAATATGCTGAATAATTTAATAAATTTATGATCAGTGCTGGAAACTTTTTTGGAATATGTGTTATTATTTTTTTTGGATTCTTGAATGAATAAAACGTTAAAATGAAGAGCATTTATTTTAAATAGAAATCCTTACAATATACACTAACATTCAAAAGTTTGTGGTCAGTAATTTTTTTTGAAGGAAATTAAAAGTTTTATTCAGCTAGGATGTGTAAAATTGGTAAGAAGTGATGGAAAATATTTATATTGTTGGAAAAGTGTAATGATTTCTGACTGGAGTAATGGAGTAAGGAGTAACGGAAATTCAGCTTTTCATCACAGAAATAAATTATATTTTAAAGTATATTAATATAGAAACCCATTATTTCACAATATTACTTATTTTCCTGTATTTTTGATAAATGCAGCATTAATGAAAGTAAGAAACATCTTATTAAAAAATATTACAAATCTTACTGTTTGCAAACTTACTGGTACACACACATACACACACATTATAACATTAGATGTTGGAATTTAAAACTGCATTGGCAACCAAGCATATTATATATATATATACACACATACATTCAATTCAAAACTAATTCAAATGACAAATACATATACAGTAATTACTAAAATAAAAACTTAAAAATGAAAATGTAAAAATAAAAGCTAATTTAAAATATAAATAAATACTAGAAATGGTACTAAAATAACACTGTTGCTAAAAAGAGAGCAGCACTTGAATTATTTTTATTGTTTATGTTTAACAAATATTACTTTTTCATGTTTTTGGCATAACTCTCACAGAATTGAGTTGAATTTTCTTCAAGCAAGAAAAACTATTTGACATCGTGATAAGAAATGTAAACCTAATTTAAGATATATTGAAAATAAATCTTATTATCTTATGCAGTATTACTTCTAAGGTAAGTGTAGCATTTTTAAATGTCTGTACTGGAAAACAGGCTAAAAGTACTGATTTTAGGATAGCAAATCCTCTACTTACTGTGCCAGAGTTGATGTATCTCCTCTTCTTGAGTTTCTTTTTAGGATTTACCACCTGAAATAGAAAATTTAGAAATGACACATCATTTACAGGAAGAGTGTGAGTGTGTGTGAGAAACAGAGAAAGAGAGAAAATGTTTCTCATTAGACCCATTACTTGTCCAAAAGTAGACAAGTTGGAGAGCTCTGCTGCTGGATCATTCTCAGTCATTTCTGTTCCACTTACTTTCAAAGACACAACTGATCTAAGTGTTCAGATGCTCTGAGAAATCCAGTTCCAGGTCAGTTACGTATGCAACCTTGGCTAACAGTTTGGAAACCAGGACACAGATGATGTGATTTGTGCTTTAGTGTTGATTTTCCAACTCAATCCCCAGGAAAGCCCTGATCCTTTGAGAACACCACTGGGACTGTCACACTCCTGTAGAACATCTCACCACCCCCTCACCCCACCACTGGGCTAATGCTAGGGTGAATACACACACACAATCACCAACTCTACATAGCTATCTGTTACACTCTCCTTTCTCACATAAACACACGCTTTGTACCCTGTCATGCATTGACTCATTGTCCTTGCTTTGTTTCTTGCTCTCTTCCATAAACATTCCAAAAATGTCTCGCACTCATTTGCTGCTGCTGTTCTTGCTGGCAGACAAAGTGTGATAATCGCAGAGATCAAATAAGGGAGACTTGAAATGGTGCAATTTTCATTGCTTTCTAAATCTCTCATGGAACAGATTTTAAGAAAACCAAACTTCTCAAGACAAAACATTATAAGTACAACAGATTCCTGCATTTTTTTTATTCATTATTAACTAAGACCAGCTCAAACATTGCTAGTCCTGGTTTTTGGCACAGAATTAAAGCAGTATTACAGTATTTTAATATTATATAAAATAATATCAACAATATAGCAAAATATAATAATAATAATTGTAAGCTAAAATGAGCAGATTATATTACCAACTACAGTTTTCATATGATTATGTACCCCAGCTCTGTGTGTGTGTGTGACCCAGAACCACAAAACCAGTCATAAGTAGCTTGATTTAAAAGCAGCCAACAATACATTGTATGTGTCAGAATTATCCATTTCTCTTTTATGGCAAAAATCATCATTATATTAAGTAAGGATCATGTTCCATGAAGATATTTTGTAAGTTTCCTACCGTAAACATATTAAAACCTAATTTTTGATTAGTTATATGCAGTGCTAAGGACTTAATTTTCTCAACATTTAGATTTTTTTTTTTCAGATTCCAGATTTCCAAATAGTTGCCAAATACTGACCTATCCTAACAAACCATACTGTCCATTCATAGAAAGCTTCTTAATTAAAAAAAATCTGTCTCAATATATAAATGTGTCATTCATTCATTCATTCATTCATGACATGTTTTGTGGTCCATGGTCATAGCCTATTCATATACATTTTGTTTTTTAAATATACATATTATATACATGTTAAATAATGTATATATTTTATAATTTTAAAATAACAACAAAAATAAAACTTATTGGTGAACAACCACTCTGAATATCAAGAAGATGTTCAAATTCTCACAGTCACAGTCATTCTTTACATACACAAACATTGAATCCGAATACAATAAATCCTGTGATGATCAATGGATCAGCCTCTGCTTGAATGAACTCACCTCGTACACGTTGAACTGACTCTGACCGCGAGAGAGCTCTCTGAAGCTGGTGGTGAACTCCCCGATAAAATCATGACTGAAGCACAAAGAACAACAATGAGACTCTTGCTGCCTGTGATAGTGAAGATAGATGGATTTGAACTTTTTTATAAGATCTGGAATAATCAGTATTTGTTACTGCCAGGCATTTTACAGCAGAGCTGACAGTACCACAGGAAGCTAGAGGGAAATTGTACTGCTACATTATCAAGGAAAAAATACGATTTGAAAAAATAAAGTGCCTTTGTGCAAGGTATACGAAATGCATACATATAAGAGAATATATTACATAAATGTGTAGTGTGGAAAAAATGTGCAAATGTGCTTGTTTCTCTACCTGCCATCTCTGTCCCAGTCATACACTTCCACTTTAATTGACCTGAAAGATTCAAAACAGAGCATTTAGAAACACGGTCTGCGATATTTCACAGAAAAGAGAGCAATAGCTGAACTGATGGATGCTTTCTGATTAAAACAGAGCTGAGAGACTCTGTCTCACTGTGTTTTTCATCTCCATGCTAAAACCAACCAATTACAGGCCATTATCCAGACAGTGCACTCGGAATTAAACAGCGGTCGGCAGGGACTGAACTCCCGGGCTGTGACACGGAGCAGCCGTGGAGCTTCACTTCACCTGACAGGACTCAGACCAGTTTCATTTAAACATTAATTACATCTGAAGTTTTGAATAATTAGAAACCCATTCTGTTCAAAGCAAGTTAACGCAATCAATTACACAGAGGCAGCTGAGATTTGTAGACTCGTTAATAAAAATGGCTTTTGAGGGTAATAGCTCTAAATGGTATTTGGCACCAAAGCATGTCACACACTTGTTATCACAAAAGGCAGTGAAACCAAAAAAACAGGCAACTGTAAAGATTACACATAATTGAGCTAATCGTTCTTCTTTTCTGTTAATAACTAGCCTAATGTATATTTTGTTTTGGATGCCGTTGTCCCTAGTTCACCCAAATATGAAAATTGTCTTCATTTGTATGCACATTCATCTTTCTTATGTAGAACATGGGATTCTATTTACTTTCAGTATGTGGACAATTTATTAAAAAAAAAAACGATAAATTCTTCAAAATACATATTTTTTATTTAAAAAAATGACATAATAAATGTTGATATTTTCATTTTCAGGTGAACTAACCCTTTATTTACAAGCCTTAAACAGAAAGCCTCTACTGGTCAACAAGCTTTACAATAAATACCATGCTGGTTGATGGAAATTCATGCCTGTGTCTTTTACCAGACTTGTTTATTTTTTCACATGATCATGCTAGAGAAAGTGGAAATGTGATGGTAAATCTAAAAATTTCCACCATCGTAGGATGCAAATTATGAAATTGTATATTTGCTTGATTAGAATCATTCGCGGATTGTTTACTCTGCAGTGTTAGTAATGAAATCTCAGAGGCACAAAAGCATCATCTGAGCTGGAATGAAAGAATGGACCTAAACACAGAGCCTCTACTGAGTAATTCCATAGAGTACATGAGGAAACTCTCCATCTGCTGGCAAAGCAGAATAGTTCAGCAATGGTGTAAGAGAACAGATGTAGCAGATTCATCAGAGATCATATGGCCCACATCCTGTCTATCAGTTCTCAAATTCCCTGAAGACAGGCAACCAGTAGTTTCACAGAATGTCAACTAAATAGCCTGTCCAGTTCACAAAGAAGCTTGTTCTAGCCAAGATATTTAAAGTGATTTAAAGTAAGTTTACTCTGAAATACATTACAACACTATAGTAGAATACAGTGGAGACCATTATTATACTAAAGAAAATGTTCAATTTATTTTTTACTGTTCAAAATTTGTATTATTTTATTCTTTGTATTTTTTAAAGATTCAAGAAAAAATTAGTTTCCACAAAAAATATTAAGCAGAACAGCCGTTTTCAACCGCAACCTTTGAACAATAGTGTATATTTTAATATAATAAAAAACATTATAGTGAAAGCATTTGTGTCACAGTTCAAACTGGCAAACGCATGTGTAGTCTGATTAGAATTTCTACACACATTTCTACACAAAAAGACTAATTTTATAGGACATTCCAATGTAGAACAACTTCTGTAACTTTCTACCAAACACCACATCAAGAAGCCCTGCAGTAATTTCCGCTGTACAGTCTGAGATGTTTCCCTCAGGAACGTGGCTGATTGACAGGGTTAAGTGCTGTTCCTGTCTCTCCCCAAGATCACAGACAGATGCAGATCAGTTGTGACACTATGGGCAAATTATGGCTTCCCCTCATGTCAATCAAACCAAATTTGCTCTCATTTGTTTCAGACCCCTGAAGGAGGCGCCACCCTCTTTACTAACCTGATGCCACAAAGGCATTTGTCTCTGCGAAAAGAAAGAGACAAACACCCAGAAGATGCACACTGATGGTCACAGCTGTTAAAGCACAACCTAAGTTGATCATCAGTACAGCAGCACTTTTACACATGTAAAAGCATCATTATTTTATTTTACACAAAGAGATTGATAGGTCTATCAGTAAAAATCTTGACTTTAGCAATCCTTGATTTGCTAATAGTGACAGTTCAAAAATGGGAAAAAGGCACCATTGAGATATCTTTAATACTTCTTGAATTAGCCTTTGTTGAGTGAAAAGTGAAAACTTCATGAACTGTCACCAAAGAACACATTTGACACAAAGCCCAACAAATCTCAGTGTAAAAATAACATGATGCCACCATCTTTCTAAAGTCATTCCTTATTTTTGGAAGTTTCGAAAAGTTGACACACACTGACTCTATTCTGACTCAAATCCAATATATTAGGATCTGTATAGCATATAAAACTCTAATTGCAGACATTTTTGTTGAAAAACATATCCCAATTGCAATATAAATACTCTGCTCTGCTGGCATCATTACAGCAGGTAATAATTAGCACAGCACCACAACAGCTGGAGTTTCCCTTTCCTCTTTCGCTCGGTCTCTCTTACAAACACTCGGGATCAGAGGCCAGGTGGGGACTGGGTGGCAGGTGGTTCTGTTCCCTGTGTCCTGGTTGGCTATGACAGCTCTCAGACGACACACAGCTGCCAACATGTCTGCAAACCTCACCTGGGCCATGAAAATGAACACACACGCAAACGCACAAACGTATAGCCTAACAAATATTTGTGATGAACACGAAAAAAACTAATTGAAACACACACACACATACACACTGGCTAATACATAGGCAGAGACAGTGCAGAGCCAACACACAAATATCTACTACACAGAAAGTACAAAGCAAAAATAATGTGTCCTTGTAGAGCACATAAATCACAACAGTGCAGCACCATGAACAGGGCTGTCTGTGATCAAATAATGCTGATGCTATGAGTACCAGCAGTCTGCTCTCAGTGTGCGACCGAATCAAAGAGCACAGGGACACGATTCCTCTCAATACACACACACACACACACACAGAGGGTCTCGTTTGGGTACAACAGCCTTCTACGGTAAATTTCTGCAGGATTCACAACACTGCATGCACATAAATATCCTCATTCTAATGTTAAACCCTCACCGCTAAAATGATTATAAATAAGGGACCGTGTGCCCACTGATTAATTAGCATAATACACGCCTGAACACCTACATATAAACACCTTTATATAGTCCTAGACTAAACCTGCATCAAAATAATTTTATTCCAAAGAGGTTTTTTTAAAATAAGACAAACATACATAATATAATATGTTATTATTATTACCTATAATTTGTTACTTCTATAATAATAACTATTATTACTTAAAATATAATTTTTAAATATTTTTTAAAGAAAAAAAACTAAATAAATAATAATTAAAAATATATAATACAATACAATACAATATACAGACATTGTAGACAATATATAGACATTTCTGTGATTTGTGTATGGGTTTTCTCTAAAAAATATCCCATATTTAGAAAAATACATTGACAAGTCAATTACAGTTGTGAAAGCTTCTTCATACATTTATAGTGCATCTGTTAGTGAATGAGAGCTGTTAACACTGGAGACAGGCACACAAGCATCAGAACATACTGACATGCATGTCTGTGTGTGTGTGTGTGTGTGTGTGCACCTGTCATAATCTCCATTGCACAGTGCTCTGACAGGAATGGTGAACGGCTGCCAGACGGGGTTCAGCGTATTCTTTACCACTTCAGTTTTATGGCAGATAGTGAACCTAAGAAGAAAAAACAAAGCTGTTAAACTCAAACAAAGCATGATTATATTTTATTACAGTTAGAAGTTTGCATATTGTAAGCCCCAACTGAGTACTAAGAGAACTTTATTGTCTAGAACTATTTTCTTAAGACATTACTTTTTCTTTGACATCACGAAAAGGAGACACGCTTTCCTGCCTGCGAGTGAGAAAGACAGCTAACTCACGTTCCGTCCTCATTACTTCTGTAGAACACCATGAAGGGGTCAGAGCGGCCAAAGAAGTCTTTCTTATCCAGCTTATTGGCACAGAACTGCATTGTTGCACAGTCCTGAGAAAAAGAAAGAATGAAAGAAACAAAGAACAAAAGGAAAGGGAATGAAAAATGGAAGGTAAAAGATAGAAATAGTCCAGAGAGCAGCTAAATCTAGTGAAATCAGAGGCACATTGCTTTTTCTTGTACAGCTCAGATGAATGACGAGATTCTGGACCCTCAGGCACAATTCACCCCCCACCATGTCTACACAGCACAGCCATTTCTACTGTATGCGCACACATTTTTTAAAGTCTTATGTTTCACACTCACACTCCATTAAAAGCTTTAAAGGTAAAATAACTCTTCTTTGAGCAACTCTGAAATAAATAATTTGCTAATGAACAAATCCTCTCGCAATTTCCACTGACCCTGACTGTGACTCAATATTTAGCACTCAAAAAACACAGCTGGGCCTTTTTTAATCACAATATTTCACACCATGTCAATACTGACATCCCCCTACAACACTGGCTATAATTTTCTCATTCTGATGGACACAATGTTTTGTCTTTTTCCAAGGGCTCCATAGCAGAATGTAATGATTTTAATGTAATGGTTTAGTGGAGTAGTTTTATGTAGATTCATGTTTATCATGAGTCATCTTTAATGATAAAAATATGGGCGAAAAGAAATAAATTAGTAAAAACCATAATATGAAATTAATTAGTTTCTTATTGTATACACCGTTAAGTCCACGCATATTTGGACACAGGCTCAAATGTTATTACCTTTGCTGCTTACCAAAACATATTCAAGTTACAGTTATATAATGAGTATGGGCTTGAAGTTTACACTCTGATCTTTAATTTGAGGGCTTCAAAATTGGAGGAAAGGTTAAGGAATTAAAGTTCTTTAATATGCACCACCCCCCTTTTTCAAGGGACCATAAGTAATTGAACAATTGACTCAAACGCTGTTTCAGGGACAGGCGTGGGCTATTCTTTCTTTATTTCTTCATCAGTTAAGCAGGAGAAATTTCTGGAGCTGATTCTAAGTGTTCCATTTGCATTTGGAAGCTGTTGCTCTGAATTAACCTCATGTGCTCAAAGGAGCTCTCCATACAAAGTTAAACAAATAATTGTTAGGCTTCAAAAACAAAACAAAGCCATCAGATCGATATCAGGAACACTAGGAGTGGCCAGTTTGGTACATTATGAGAACCAAATGAACACATTGATGAGCTCAGCAACATAAAAAGGCCTTGACATCCATGGACGACAACAGTGGTGGATGATTGGAGGATCCTCTCCATGGTCAAGAAAAACCTTTCAAAACATCCAGTCAACAGAAGAACACTCTCCAGGAGGTGTGTGTGTGTGTGTGTGTGTGTGTCAAAGTGGGTTCACCACAAGGAGCAAACAAGGCCAGATTAAACTTTGCCAAAGAGCTATCTAAAAACAAAAGCCAGACCACTTCTGGAAATGCATTCTTTGGACGACTGAAATTAAGATCAACCTGTAACAGAATGACGGGAGAAAAAGTATGGAGAAGGCTTGGAACAGCTCATGATCAAAAGCATATAATATCATCAGTGAAACAAGGTGGAGCATGCATGGCTTTCAGTGGCACTACTGATATTTAGGGATGATGTGACAGAAGATAGAAGCACCCGGAAGAATTCAGAAATGTATAAGGATATAGGCTACTCTCACAAATTCAGTCAAATACACATGAACAATGCTGTTGTTATTAAACCAAAACAAACTTTTTTCTTTTTTTTAACCTTTTGTTAATTAAAATAAAGCTAACATATTTATTTGTAATTATATCATGGCAGCAAAATACAGATATATTAAAAAGCCTAAAGCTTAAAATGCTAACATTAAAATAAACAAAATTAAAGTTAATTCTAAATATAAAGTCCAATAACAATAGTATATAACTACTACTAAAACAAAAGTCACATGAATCAAGATACCAATCTAATTTCCTGTAGCCCCTAAATGGGTATTTTGTGGCCCAAATGGTTAATCTGTGCCTGGCATCAACAAGCATCAATTCCATTTGAACCAATTAGCCACTAAACACTATCTTGCATTTAGAGTGCCATTCAGAGAATGATGAAATTGTAGGCTGGAGTCAGTGAGGAGAGAGGAAGAGTGAGTGAGAGAAGAGATTGAAGGAGATCTAGAACATTTCCAAAAGAATCATTCACGTGATGCGCAGTAGATACTGCAAATTACACCCCAGTAATGACTGACATCATCGTAAACCTGCTTGCTAGGGGCTTCTCAGGCCAGAGGGATGTTATCAACACAATGGAGACAACCCTCATTAGCCATAATGGTATGGTGTGAGGTCTAACTGATACGAAGTCATTAGTCTTAATGGTATATCCACTGATGAACATGGCCAGTAGTCTTTCCAAGTGCTAGGGACAATTCACCCTATATTTAACAGCCGAGGGAGCTCAACCTTTTTATTACACATTGCTTGAATTGTTTCTTGACTGAAACTAAACCATAGTGTGTGGAGGACTTTGCACATGATTAACAGCCCCATTCAAACCTAGCATTCACGGCGATTATGATCCCATGAATAGACCTTAGTGGCAAGATCAATTTGAGCTGAAAACAATTTGGGCAAAGAAAACCTATGCTAGTTTCGAATCTAGCATCTATGAGCAATCGAGCACAAGCGTCAGTCTTCTTGTGGACTGCAATTCTTTCTTCAGCAACAGTAAACAACTTAAATGACAGCATTGTTAGATATATAAACGACAGTCAGTCAAAGCGATTCACATCAGAGCTAAAGCTGCCTGTTTTTGGCCACAATGTACTTGAAATGTTGAGATGAAAGATTTCATTCATTATTTTGGGCTTGCAGGTTTTATCTGGTTTCTGAATGGGATTTATCTATGTAACTTCTCAGAAAGAGACAGACTTTTGAAGATATTTGCAAACCTCGCTTCTGCTATTTAGCTGAGGGTTCGTCTCCACATGGTGCATTTCCTCATAGCTGTTCTTTGCATGTACCTGATCAAAACCCAGCCTTTCACAACATCCTGTAAAATCTTTTGATCTGCCATGTGAAATATATATATAGATCAAGCAGATGTACCAATATATTACCCTCACAGAGGGGAAAAGCTTTTTGAGCATTTCAAATGAGCTTGAGTGAGGCTGTGAGTGTGTGCAATAGATGGCTCAAATGAGCAGTCCTTTGTGTGTGTTTGAGCTTGTAGTCAGTGCAACATAGCCATTTACAACCTGGAAAAGCTGTAATTTACTCCACACTGCTATTTCAGTGATTTAATGAGTACTATCACCAGTGACAGAGTAAACTTTACTAGACAGAAGGACGAAACTGGAACGTTCCAGGGAGAAGACACGATAAAGAGATGGGAGGGATGGAGATAGAAACTTTTTAGTCTGACCTCCTCCACTGAATCTACAAATGGAGTGGTTATATTTTACCATGCAGTCTAAAGAGAATATGATGAAATAAAATTTCTGAGGACTGCAACATAAAATATGCTATTCTTAGTCTTTGCTGGCCAACTTTTGTAGTCAAAACAAATACTGTGAGTCCGTTCTTTTAATAAATACCACAAAATTATTTGCGGGGAGTTTTTAAACTCCTTTACTGTGAACAAAATGAATAAATCCATCAAAGTGGATTCTGAATTAACATCTGTCCGACTTGAAATTAAGCAAGAATTCAAAATATTCATGAAAATTAAATTAGAATCATCACGGGCTGAGCATATAAAAAGATACACTTTTGTTTTTTGCAATAAATCATGTTTTAAATTTTATATATTAAATTATACTCTTAAATGACGATATTTAAAGTAGCAGAAACTACATGGTCTGATTATCTTCATCATATGTTTACATAACCAGACCATGCCTATTAATTAGTATTTTATTGCTTATGATTTTTCCAAGCCATAATTCTCATTTAAGTACCCTCTCATCATATCCATCTAGTAATATTCACTAATACTATATCAGATCCTTTGGTCCAACAGCAATCAAGACTAACATCAGAGCAGGGTTAAAATGCATAAGCAGAATATTAGATGCTGGATACTTTGTCTATCCTCTATATCTTCTACCACTCAGGACCAGAAAATCAATGTAGGTCTAACAAAACATGCTTTGAGCACACAGGTCTTATAAAGGGACTTCTAAGGAGAAGACGTCATATGTCATGAATTAGTTCAGAGAGGTTACACAATCCATGTCTCACTTTGATTTTTTGAAAGCAATTTTACGATTATTTTCACTCAAGCTGTGACACCGGTTGCTGCAACATTCCCTTGTGTGTTCATTCCTCTTTGAAAAACCTTGATACCTACTCCATAAGAGCTGGTCTTAAAATACCAGCTGAAAGTATTCAGAAGAAAGAGAGACAAACAAAGCCTACATTGTGCGTTAATTCTCTAACAGTGCCCAACGAGCAATGCAGCAACGATCTTCACTAGAGAATGCTCAGTAATTTGTCAGCTGCTGGTCTTTATTTAGTTAAGCAGAATGGCCAGTGTTAATAATGCAGGTTGGAAGTATTAAATAATGATGCAAAGATGTGACTACAAATACCATGGCTTCTGTTAATAACATTTAGTCAGTAAGACAGAAATAAAAGTATTTTAAGGTGGCCTTCGTGTTCAAATGTTATTACCCTTTGGTCTGGTGAAACAACATATAGGCACAATCTAGTTCAGTTCTCTGGAATTATGTATTTGGCTGCCAGGCACTGAATGGTCTGATCTCAAGAGTATAACAGTCAGCTTTCTTATCAAAGTGAATCATTTCAGTAAAGGCTTTCACTGCTGAATAGTTGCAAGCATTTCGAAGGGAAAAGGGGTTGAAAAAAAAAAACAATTATTTCAGTGTAAAACTATTCTTTGGAGGATAAAGTAAAACTGCTGACTTACCCGACAGTTTCCGAGTTCCTCTGCAGTGAGAATAATGGTACCACAATTCTTCCCAGGGATGCCGCTGAAAAAATAACACATACGGTGCATTAGTGCACACAGTTTTAAGTTATTGGGAACAGCAGGGCAGGAATAATGTGAAAGATATCCTTCTAATAATGATCTGATTCTCATGTAATTACAGTTAAAGATAATTTATGACTATATACATAGCAGAATATCAGAATAGTAATAGGACAACTGCTATTTCTAAGAAAGATACTTTGATTTTTTGTCATGTTTACAGCTAAAATATCTACAAGTTCTTAAATCAAGAAGGATTTTCTAGACAAGTAACAATTATTAATTAAGTATTTTTTTTCCTTAGAACAAAAAAGAGAAAGCACAGATGGTATATTGGGGAGCTGGAGATCACAGTAATGTTGTGTGCTGACAAAAACTGGATATTTCAGTTCAGATCATTGCTTTGCCCTGAATACATCCTGTGCAGTCAACAAACAGCAACCATCAAGTGTTAAAATAAACCTCTGCCTCAGGATGTGTTTGGGATGTTGTAAAGCTCAAATCTTTGGCTGATTCACACTAGTTTATCTCTATCAATCACACAAGATCCTAAATTTAGGCATTAGCTGGTACACAATCAAGTATAGAGGATTTTATGCTGACCCCTCTATGTGCGAGTTACTGCCAACTAAATATGAAGTAAAAATCCATTAAAGTGCTTGGCTCAGATGCAGAAATGTCTCTCAGTTCATTTGTACATCTCCATGTTTTGTACTGCTACAGGTAAAAACTGTGTGTATTGTAAAAGGATGCAGCTTCATTTTAAATGAATTCAACAATGTCACATGACAGTACACACATAACGTTTTTTATGTTTTTCAGAGTAGTCTCTCACAAAGGTTGCTTTTATTTGGCCAAACAGAAGCAAAACAGTAATTATGTGAATTGCATTTATAATTTAAAATAACTGTTTTCTATATATTTTATGCAGTTTTATTGCAAAGATGAATTATCAGCAGTCATTACTCCAGTCTTCAGCGTCATGTGAATCTTCAGAAATCATTCCAGTTAAACTGATTTGGTGCTCGAAAAATATTTCTTACTTTGATGAAAATGGTTGTGCTGCTAAAAATGCTTGTGAAAATTGACATACATCTTTTCCAGAACATTATACATGTCTTTATTGTAAATGTTTATGTATTCTTTCTGAATACATATTCTGACTTATTTTTCAGTAGCTTTGAGTTGAAAGGGCTAGTAGAAAACACATTCACAGTCTGAAGCAGAGACAATTAAAAGCAGGCCAGTTCCACTTGAGTCACTGAAAGGATGTAAAATGAGCTTTTGGCCTCAGGACAAGTGAGAGAACAATTTACCCTCTGCCTTTACAGTATAGGAGACACTTCTGTAAAAAATTACACTTGGTGAATAATTCAGATACACAATGGATTTCAGGCCAGTTTCCCCAATAACCTTCAAAAGATGCCGGATCACCATAGCTGTTTTGAACTGCTCAGTCCCACCTCAACATGTAGGTTAGAAAGGTCATTGTTTGCTGCTGCTCATGTTTTCCCATGAGGTATTAGATAGGACTGATGAAACTTTTTTTTAGAAACTACTTCTTTACTAAAGAAAAAAACTCTGGTTTGCTATTACGAGTTCTCCAGCGACTAAAGCGTCTGAACAAATTACCCTTGAATCAATGAGAGAGTGGCAAGATGTTGAGTCAAATTCTTTGATCCAATTCTTGAACATGAACCATGTAAACAGGGTTAACTGATGGAGTTCAGCTCATTTTCTAGGGTCATAGTGCTCTCAGAGACAGGCTTCCAAAAAGATGAAAGCTAACAACTGACAGCAATATTAAAACATGTTGCTCTGTAATTGCAAATACATGAACAAACTGACAACTGCTACAAGTGGAGCTGTCTTTTATCACCATATTCATTCACAGGTTGCTGTACATACAATTGTTCACTGCAACAGGAGAATAAAAATGATGAAACGGTTTGAAATGTAACAGTGTCTCCTATTACAAACCCCACTGGTGTCGCCTTTTGTTTATTTGAAAAGTGGCTTTTATAAGGGACACTGGATGCATCATCCACTTTTGTATGGTGTTTGCTTATAAAGGTGTCTTGGCAGGTGTGGACACAACCTCCCTACAATAATAAAAATCCAGTGATTTCTTTTTTTAATCCTCCAAAAAACATAAATTATCTGACTAGTACGCCCTCAGCCGTGTACGCCATTTTCTTCATGCTATGTCTCATAAGCAATGCAGGTGTTTGTAGTTAGATGTAAAAGTGAACATGAGATTAGTTTTGCTTTGATGTTAAAGCAACTAAAAATACACAAAAAACTCATTTTCATTTAAAGAGACATGCACCGAAACTGCTCACTGTGAATAGAGCTATATGTTACAAGGTAAAAAGTGTGTTGTTTTACACAACCATTAGGAATTTTAACAAAAGTATTTTGCAGACATTTCATGAAAAATCAGCTTGTGGAAAATGGGCATCCGATGTCTCCCTTAATGCTGTGTGCTAGCTGTGCTCTGCAGAAGAGCAAAATCAATGGCACTCACACCTTCCCTGCTGCATTCCCAATTGATTAGCGTCTGATCAAACACCTGAACCCCTTGGTGCATTCAGCTGACATTGAACACAGCGTGCTATTATTCTTATTAATGCAAAGTCACCAGAGTTTAATTTTCCTTTCATCTAGTTTAAATTGAAAAAACTATAAAAAATTTTTTAAATTGAACCGCATACAGTAGTGCCATTGAGGCAATATCATGGCCTGAAACCAAGCCAAATCATTTAAACTTGTTAGGGTTCACACTGGCAGAAAATGAAGATTTCTCAGCCTCCAAATGCAATGTGGAACATAAGAATTCAGACGCTGTCAGTTCAGATTGACTTCTCTCATGTGAGGAGAGAGTTAATGGTTAACGGTTAAGGAAGAAAAAAAATACACACACACACACACACACACACACACAAACACCCACATATATACTGGTATATACAGTAAACATTAATACTGTGACATATTATTAAAATTATGAAAGACTTTTCTTTTTCTTTTAGTTTTCAAAACAGTTGTGCAGCCTAATGTTTTTATGAAATCCATGATACATTTTTAAAAGTTTCTATTTCAACAGCTTTTATTTGAATTCGTTAAATGTCTTTCCTGTCACTTTTAATCACTTTAAGTTATTAGGTTACATCAATTAAAATAGCAAGTTACTAGCCGTTTCTCAATGTCAAGGAAGGATCCTCGGAAGCCAGAATTTCGAGGATGCTACGTCATCCACCTCCATCAAAGGACTGTTCCAATGTCGAGGATCCTCGGAATTTCAATCAAGGACTGAGTCCTTCGTTCGAAAAATATCCCATACACAGGAAAGGATGCATAAGTGTAGCCTTCGCGCTCTTCGCGCTCTAAAATCACCCACAATCCTATGCGCGCAGCTTTGCTATTTTGCTCAAAAATTCAAAATGTCAGACATTAGCGGGCAATATGCTTTCAAATGTAAGTATATT
>JAUCMS010000145.1:9707222-9718979 GCA_032357445.1 Enteromius radiatus | reverse complement strand
ACCCTCTGTAGAGCTCGTCTGTCCTGCATGGTGCTGTTCCCGAACCAGGTTGAGATATTTCCCGTCAGGATGCTCTCAATGGTGCAAGAGTAAAAGTTCCTGAGCACCTTTGAGGGCAGTCAAAGTTCAGTGGTTTGAGGGCAGTCAAAGTTCAGTGGGTTGACCCTCCAGCCACCTCAGAACCCGTCCCTGAATCTCCGCCGGACTACCCCCAACATCTCCACTTTGTACCTCCTGCGGATAGGACAACACTCATCCACCAACTACATACCTCATGGGGCACTGGACATCCTGGGACCAACAAAACCCTCTCACTCCTACAAGATCGGTTTTGGTTGCCTGGAATGGATAAGGACGTGCAGAGGTACGTGAGAGGGTGTCGGGAATGTGCGATTTCAAAAAGTCCACGCCATCTACCATCCGGAAAACTTCTTCCACTTCCCGTGCCTAACCGCCCCTGCTCACACCTAAGAGTGGACTTTATAACCGATCTGCCCCTTTCAGATGGAAATACCTGTGTCCTGGTCATAATTGATCGGTCCTCTAAATTCTGTCGACTACTACCCCTCAAGGGCTTACCCACTGCCTTTGAGACTGCTAGTCTTCTCTTCGACCATGTGTTCCATCCGTTTGGCCTACCCGAGGATATAATATCTGTTCGAGGACCCCAATTCATCTCTCGGGTATGGAAGGCCTTCCTAAAGCTCCTAGTTGTGACCGTAAGCCTCACTTCAGGATACCAACCTCAAACTAATTGACAAACTGAACGTAAGATCCAAGAGGTGGGGCGGTTCCTCTGTACCTTCTGCCATGGCCACTAAAATTCCTGGAACCAGTTCCTGAGCTGGGCAGAGTACGCCCAAACCTCCCTTCAGCAAGCATCTATAGGTCTTGCCCCCTTTTCAGTGCGTACACGTATTCCAGTCCCCGTTATTCCCCTGAAACGGAGAAGCATCGGATGTCCCATCTGTTGACTACTGGTTTCCGGAAAAGTGAGAGGGTCTGGGACGAAGCTCACCATCATCTCCAGCGGGCAGTGCACAGGCAGAAAATCACGACTGACCAACGCTGATCTGAAGCTCCCCCCTATCAAGTAGGTCAGAAAGTCTGGCTGCCCACCAGAGACATGCAGCTGCGCCTGCCCAGCAACAAGTCCCAGGTTTGTTGGTCCCTTCACCATCACAGAGCAAATCAAACCCGTCACTTTCCATCTTCACCTACCTTCACAATACAGAATCCACCCGACGTTCCATGAGTCACTCTTAAAACCAAACAATAACCCTGTTCATGTTCCCACAGAGCCTGGCCGTGAAGAAGAACCCCCTCCTCCTTTTGGCCGTTGAAGAAGCATCCATTTACCAGGTTCGTGAAAAACTATCTCCACTAATTCTTGATTTTCTTAGCTGTGAAATAGACTACTGAAAAGGTAACTTTTTGAGACACAAGACAGCACAAAAAATAAAAAAGCTTTTTCATTTTTATTCATATTTAGAATGCAATAATTAAGCATAGATTAGACACAAACTGATTTGACTATTGGCAGATTCTGTTGGCATTTACAGCATTGCACCTGCCAAGGGAAAACTCGATAATGTTGACATAAGCAATAACAATGATCTAGCGTGCACACCAGCATGAGGAAGGAGATCAAGGCGTCTTTTTGCATATAGCCGAGAGCTTGATATCAACTTTCTAACCTTTAACTGAAGTCAACAGAGATTCAGAGGATCAGTGATACTGTCCCAAATCCACCATTCAAAGCCAAATAACTTATAAGTCAACATCAAGCAGCCCGACCTGTTCACTATGATCAAACAGTCCTTTAACAAAGTATGCGCACCAAGCTCTGTCCTTAAGGAACAGGGGGAATATATTTACATACATCACAGATGAAAGAAAGTTGGCAGAGGGAGAAGAGTTAGTTGGTATTACGTCGAATATTTTCAGACTTTGTTGCAGCCTTTTCTTGGCATTCGTAGCAGATCAGCGTCTCATTCCACTCGGGCAGGCCTGATTTGATCAATTCATGAGAGAAGAGGAGGTGATTTATGGAGCTACTCATCAGCCTAACAAATTGCTCACTACTTGTGGCTTGTGAGGTAATTCTACATGCTATATCAGAAGCTATTCATCAAAGTGTTGACAAAGAGTCCAGGGTTTACAATGAAGGGTGATTTCTCTTCATATCCGTCTTCTAATGAGTCAGGGAACATTGTATACTGTACCAAAGAATAAAATAAACTGCATAGCAATTAAACGTGGTGTACTGTGACGTCTTAAACCTGCCAGAAAGCACTCTGGGTAATCGAAAATGCTTAAATGTCATCCCGACATGACTGAGGAAGATGTATAACAGTATTTAACGCTAGCCAGCATTATTATTCGAGACAGCAGGTAGCGAAATTTGTGGAGATGTTTGCACATTTCATCATTAGGATGAAGAATTATGTTGGTATTTAAGCAGACAATGGGTTGACAGGTGAGAGAGCAGGGAAAAGAAATGGAGCAGATTCAGCGAAGGAGAGAAACAAACATGCCCGTCGTACAATGGTACTCATCAGGCTTTACATTGAGTGGCTAACTACTGTCCTCTATAGCATGGGTTTTCAAACATGTCTTGCACAATAGAGTTGAAATATATAAGATAGGATGTATTGAACATGCGAAAGAAAATAGAATGAGAGAAAACAGAGATAGGCAGATTAAATTATTCAGGTGTCTCTGACTATGTGAGTGTGTATGTAACCAGAGTACCTGAAATAAACAGCCCTGTTTGAGAGCGATAAGCTGTGCATTCACAGACCATTGGGCTGTTAGGAACATTTACATTCATCTGTCTAACAAAGAGATTAAGCGAATAAGTTTATTCAGACTCATTTCATGTGAAACTAAGACAAACGGAGCAGACGGTGAAATATGACGGATCGCTGATTCACTGCGGCGAGTGTATTGAAGTCAAGCTGCATTACATGAAGCTCCAGAACTCCACAAGGGGTTGGAATGAGATTATAACTTAAATCCAATTGCTTTTCATACTTAGACGGGCATCCATAATCCTTAAATACACCCGTTTTTGAATTAAGATTGGTGCACCGTTCTCCACGAGTTGTGGATTTTAGTATTTCAAAGGCCACAGCAACAGAGAAACACCTGCAAAATGGCTTCGACCAAAGAAAATTATAGCTCTGCATATGATTTGCACATATAATCCATAATTAATATGAAATCTCCAGGCTAACCGACCATGTCCTTTCCATAATGAAGACTCATTTTCAGCATCCAGAGCTACTTAAGACGCATCGCAGTCCAACAAGCTTCAAATCAACTATTATTGTTTATCGTGTGAGAATACAAGCATGTCTGGAATTAAATGTGATTCATAAAACAAATCTTGGACGTGGCAATCGATTCAATATAATGATGGAGCACAGAGGCTACCTCTGCTAAACGTAAGCCATTCATCTAGCAGGAGAGAAGAGGACCTGAGTTTGTGCTTACTCTGAGTATCTGGCTATCCTTGAATGAGATATTCTTTAGTGAGTCATTTGTGAGATGCATTTTCTTCTTTCTAGCATTGGTGCCTGACCGTGCATAGTGATTGATAGCATTCATATCTATAATACTGTTTGCTTCTGTCCTTATGGCTATGCTGCCGTCTATAGGAGTCTCTTGAACAATACGGCACTGTAAGCATGTCAAAGTCGTCAAAAGAAGAATGTCAGAGGTCACTAAGATGGCCGTGTGCTTTTGTGCCCTCCTGAAACATCTGTCTTGACCTTGTGTTGACCGTTAAGGGAACAAATCAGCTACTGTCAAAATGACAATAGGAGGAATGTTCATGAAGTAAAATTTGCTTCTGGCGCTGGAGGCATTTTACATGGCCTGTCAGCGGTTTAAAAACTCAGCCAAGCACTCAATGTATACATTATGATAACAATTGCCTTTCATAAACGACCCTAGCCCAGAGTGCTGCACTAGATGGAATGGAAAATGCATTTCCTGTCCTGAGCTCTCTGAATGTGACAGAATGGCTTAAAATTTCATTTTGTGATGGGGACCTATAAAACACACACACACACACACACACACACACCAAAAAGCCCCATCCTTCAGTGTGAATGTTTGTGTATTTGCATAATATGGAGCAGCTTACCATCACGGATTCCTGTGCTGAATGTGTGAACTCCAATTTAATTCATCCAAGGTGATGGATTAATACTAGATTTCTTATTCACTATGACTCTTTAGATGGAGTGTGTATTTAAATATTCTCCCATCTATAATTCCTTCCGTTGGTTTAAACTATAGAGAAAGGCAATAATAACGCCAAGGTATCATGGGTCTGCCTCCCAGTGAAAGGAAGAACTGAGAAAATGTAAAAAAAAAAAAAAACATGTCGACAAATTCATAAATGCAAGTGAAAATTTCTACTGCTCTACATTTTTGCTGACCATGCTGTTGCTACCATACTGTGCTATGATTTTTTTAAAAGTAATAAATAAAAAAATGATGATAAATCAACATATTTAAGTAATAAATATTTACTTGAACAAAACTAGTTTATTTATTAATATTTATTATGTATTAATATTTAACAAGTCTCATATGCTCACAAAGGATGCATTTTGCTCAAAATTGGTTTTATCAAAAATACAGTAAAAACAAATACTGTAAAATATTATTGGCTTAAAATAACTGTAGTTGTATTTGATAATCCTACAGAAATCATTTGAATATACTAATTTGTTGCTGAATTATTGGTGTTCAGATAGTGATAATACATATGTGACCCTGGACCACAAAAGAAGTCATAATCGTCAATGTTTTGAAACTGAGATTAATATATCTTCTGAAAGCTTTCCATAAGGCAATATTTGGCTGCGATACAAAATTGTAAAAATCTGCAATCTGAGGGTGCAAAAACAAATCTAAATATTGAGAAAATCGCCTTTGAGGTTGTCCAGATTATGTTCTTAGCAATGCATATCACTTATCAAAAATTAAGTTTATATATTTATGGTAGAACATTTACAAAATATCTTAATGGAACATACAGTAATCTTTACTTACTGCAATATCATAATAACTTTTGGCATAAAAGAAAAATTGATAATTTTGACCTATACAATATAATTTTGGCTATTGCTACAATGCCAACCCATGCCAGTTATGACTGGTTTTGTGGTCCAGGATCACATACAATATTATATATAACATAATATATTCATATAAATATTATTTACATTTCTAGCTGCTTACATCATAGAGAAAAGACAGTTTAGTTAGTGTATATGTATATGACTGAACTGATCTTTCTCCAATGAAACTAGACTGTAATACAATGTTTCCAGTGCATCACAGCAACAACCCATTTGTATTCCATGGGGTGATTTTTGGAGACTGGGTCCATCACTGAGGGCAAAAGCTTGCAATCTATTCCACCCTGTCTGTTGTTGTTCTCTTACAGCTTAGAGTTACTTGTGCTTTCTGTCTTGTTACCATTTAAATCTGAAACACTTTTTCTTCAGTAAAAAGCTCAAACAGCCCGCAGTCAGAAACGCATGGCTGTGATGTCCCACCAGAGTATCAAATCTGAGGCCTAGATAAGACTCGCTGGCCCATATTTCTCTTTTCCCACCCCCTTGCTCTGTATTTGTCAATGCAGCTCAGCATAATGCACTTCCAGAGTCAAAGCATACATGTCCTGATTTATGCTGATATAAAGCACAGGCCCAATCCGTCAGAATGACATAATGACCTAATGCCAGGGGCCAGAAGCATCACAAACAGTCAAACTGAGTGGGGCACAAAGAACAAAACGTCTAAGCTGCCTTTTATCATGCAATTTAAATGCAAAATAAGCTGACTTTTTTCTTACTAAATACAAATAATATTCTAAATACTGTAAATATGCAGTATATATAGTTGTTAATAACTAATAAGCTAAACTGCCTTACAATGGGGTCAATCCAATTAAACCAGCATCACTTAAAGACACAGCTTTTAAGGCACAGATGGGCCAAATGTATTGTATTCAATAAGGCTTATGTTACTTCCCCTCCTATATCACCTATATGAACAGTAGAAAACTCTAATTGAATCTAAAGCTGGGCAATGTTTTGTGTTCTTTCGGCACACAGCCACTGAAAGGGAGATGATGAATTAACATTGCTGAAATTCAAATCCAATAAGACTAGTTTTGCAGTGTGTTTTAAAGCAGTTCAGCCCACAGCTAAATTCTCCTTACACCCTGTTTATTGCCAAACATACAATTCTCTGTATTCAGCTGCCAAGTGTGTAGTCTCTGATTTACTTATTTCAACACAACAGAGAGATACATTTCAAGAGATGACTGCATCTGTATCAGTTGCACATGACGGATGGAGGGAAAACTATAGTCTGTTTCCTGCAAGATACACACAAATACAGTTCTGTGGTTATGGGGAGTTATTGAGGTGTGGAAAGAGGACAATATTAGAGAGTTTGTGTGTGTGTAATACAGATGACAGGCTGTTCAAAAGCAGATCATCCTGCACTCAGGCATTTTACACAATTTTGGTATTTTCTGATTTCACAAAGTTTCTTTTGATTCAGTTGCTTTCTCCTTCCTTATGTTCTCCAATCAAATAAACCAGGCTGTATTTTTCCTACTGTGGAACTATTGGAGGGGGGGGGGTGAGTAAATGATGACAGAATTTTCATTTTTGGGTGAACTATTCCTTTAATCACTCAGTTCACTTCACCTAAAACTCTCAATTTTAGGTCTTACACAACTGCTGTGTTTGACGTTTTTCTGCTTGTGTTTGTAGTTCTGAACCAAATTGTAACCAAAGCTGCTATGACCTAATCAAATTAATATTTAGTATTAGTTATCCATTTGCCTTTTACTGTTTTATAAACAAAGAATATGCAAAAGGAACATTTGGCACACAGAAGAAAATAAATATTTTTAGTGAAACTTCTAGACTTGCACAGCACTGTACGTCAGTGACACTGCAGAAAACAGTGACTGCAGTACCGTTCATTCTATCCAGGAAACCTGCTGTCAGACTGTGTTTGCAAGTCCCAAAAATTGAAGACACTTCATCATATAAGCCAGTTGTTACTCTGACAACTAACTGAATTCTGTGCAAACACAACCATATTTAGCTCTCTAAAACAGGACTGACAAGCAATTTCTGCTGCTGTGTGAAAGCAGGCTTTCTGTGTTCCAGTCCTCACCTTTCTTTGTCTTTCTCCATCTAGTTTAACACAGTCTGGGGAAACTGTACAGAGATCGGGGCTCAAATTCACCCCTAAAGCTTTTAAACTCCCACAGATTTTGAGCTGAACAGCTCATCATTACTGGCCAATCTCTTCTCCACAACCAAATACCTCCAATCACACCCTCCTTTCTTAACAGTTAATGCCCATAAACGAAAGCAATTCACGTGTCTCAGTGCAGTATGAGATTGAGTGGGTGTATGAGGTTGATCAATAGGGTCTGCTCCACCCCTAGCACTCACTCAGTTGTGTATTGTATATACAGGCTAACTAAACCCTGCAATCATTTCTTCTCCCTTCTAAACGTCAGCTCTTTTATATTCTCTCAGCACTGTTTCCAAGCAGCACCGATTTAAAACAGTCTCAGCTCATGGAGGAAAATGTCTCTTTAACGTAGGCTAAGAAATGCAAGTAACTATGATAATTAGAAATGATTATTTTTGTCATTTTTACACAAATGACGACTGTCTCTCAGCTGTGGCATCCTTTCCATCACAGCCAACAAATAAAAATGAGTTAAAATTGTAGTTGCTTAAATGTCTCAGTTAAGGTGAAATGTGAGACAATAATGAAAAAAAAAACACACAGTAAAAATCACTTCTGTATCAGTCTGAGATTGTCAAATTAGGCAAGAAGTGTTAAAATATAATTTAACTGGAGATAACTAGGGTATATTTATATCTAGCCATGAAAGCAGATGCAAGTGTTTTCACTGTATGGCACTGTTAAATGGGATAAATTAAATATATTTTTTAAAGTTAAAGAGGTTATGTTAAGAAATACCATGGGTAGTAGTTAATGAAACCTCCACCTCTAGGGTTGCCTGACGGATACTTTAGCAATAAATGCCGAATGGAAGTCTCTGGTTGTGTTCCATTAACACTTGCAATCTGCACCGACAAGCCTAATCTGCTACACTGACATAAGACACAGATGGTGAGGGATAGATGGGAGTATCCATCATCATTCCACAGCTATAACACTCTAAACGACAGGAGAACACCAGGCTCATTTCACCAAGATCCGAACAGAAAGACGGGTTAAAATGATCAACTAATGTGCATGATAGCTTTCTGGCCAAGGGTAAAAATACAAGGTCTGTGTGCTTCATGCAGCTATAAAGTTCATTAAGAAAAAAAATGTATCACGTGTTTATGACTTAATTAGCAAGAGATGACTCATTAGTCAAACAAGCTTTGGCACTGGTTGCACACACACTGTAGCTCAGTACTAAACATCAGAACCTGTAAAAAATAATGGGTCAAATATGCTGCATGAAATGAAATTCTCCCATTTTTACAGTGTAGATAGATAGATAGGCAATGAAGGTGATACTTAAGAACAGCTGCACAGAAAGTCATTTCTCGGTTACCTATGGCCAGTAATCTATCTGAGATGGCTTCAGGCACAGTTGCTAAGCCCATACAGCTTCTCTAACTTTGAATACATCCCAATGTGATTGAGTATGTAAGCCTGGCACATAGAACAGTGCATTAGCTTCTTACCCCAGAGGCTTTTCCAGACGACTGCCTGGTGAACCCACTATCTCACCCAGAGTGCAGAAGGTCTGACCAAGGAAGTCCTACACAACAGTGGCCCGAACAAAAAGAAGGCCAAGAGCAGACAGGATAGGCACATAGGAAGTAAAGAAGAGAGAGTAGAATGAGTCAGGGTGGCTCTGGTTATAAATGAGTTGTACAGGTAAAGAGAAAAGTCTAGGAATGCAAGGCAGAGACGTACGTTGAAATCGGAGGGCTTCCAGTAGGGAGGTGAGGCCGCAAATATAACAATAACAACAGAGCATATCATGTAACCAAAAAGACAAATACAAAAAAAAAAAAAAAAAACGAACAGAAATCAGGCCGAAGAGGATAGAAGAGAAAAAACGAGAGTTAGAGAATAGTGAGAAAGGATCTTGGAGAAGAGAGAAAGGGAAAAAAACACCCATGATGATCAACGATTACAAAAGAAAGTAAAAAAACGTAATCATAAACCTGAAGTTCACTGAAAAATGAAAAGACAGACACGTACACAAAACATTTGGGTGGTTCTATACAAAACCTTAATTCATTATTTGACCGTGTTGTTTATTTTCACACTGACTGCATTGTTTTGGTACCTGTTTTATTGAATATGAATATGGAAATCAAGTATGATGCAGCCCATAATTTTATAACATTTTATATACTGTAACAACAAGAAGAATAATTTCTGTATTTAATTATTTTATTTACAAATTTGATACATTTCATCAATTGCACCACACAAATTTCTCTATACATTTGCAAGTCCAATTTACACAAAGAGAGTTTTTTTAAGGTGTAAAATGTGCAAGTGTTTAGTGAAAACACCTCTCAGCATTTTCTCATATATTTTTAGCATGCCTTTCATCAGTTTAATAGGGAACAAATTGTCTGTATTTCCCAAGATATTCAAGCACACTGCAGGATATATTCAGAACCTTCAGACGTCAAAGAGAGAGTTTAACTTCACCTCTTCTTCAGTTTTGCACAGCTTTGATAATACTACAAAATTCATTTTGATTGCATAAAACCAACCGCAGAATGAAGAGCATGCATGTCAAAATGAGTGCAACTGCCAATGAACACAAACAACCTTCATATCTATCCAAGCAAACACACATGCACATATACAAAAAGCATATACAAAGTGCTTCTATACACTCACGTGTTTGGCCAAATCAGGACTTTTGGAGTCAATGTCATATCTGAAATCCAACAAAACAGCTTCTGTTGGTATTGTTAGATGAAGGAATATCCCATTTTCTCTTGGATGACAATAACAGCTCAATTTCATCCTGACATTATTTGATCTGGAATTAAGTAAATAATCCATAAAGCTAATATTTTAATTCCGCCTGTTCACATATATTTTCTAAATCCACGTAATAGATAATAAGAACAATTTGTCTGTGAATGTTTCAAAGTGACCTTGTAATATTTGATCAAACATGTCATAAATGTCGTAATGAAAATATGTTACTCTTGGCTGTTCTACCCTATATCAGAAGAAAGGTTCTGTCACTCCTTCAGATGCATTTTGGCTTTAACAATCAAAAATGTTGGTTGTTGCCATAATTCTGTCCAAACAGTAGAAAATACTGTTATTTTTTTTATATTTCATTTTGCTACTAGTGAAAAGAATGATACATTTCCCTTTAAATCATATCCCCCTTAGTGTGCATTTAAATTCTTGATCCTGTTAAAATTCGAGTGGAAGTGCTGTTCTGGGGCACAGCTGCTTGGCTCTGTGAATATTTGCATTGGTATAAGCAGGAATTCGCATAATCGTGCAAGGTTTCTCGCTGACAGCATTCTGAACTCTCCAATTAAGTCCAGCCTGCAGTGCAGCAGGCCTTTTTTAACTCAGCAGAGCCCATTTAAGAAGGTGAATGAGAGCGAGATGGACAGTCGGGCGCGGGAAGGGAAGAACACGTTGTAAATCATCTGGGATCCCGCGTCACACATTTGCGTTTGAATGGCTGCGTGAAGATTGAGGATAAAACTCATCTGAAATATTTATCACCCTTTCACTGATCCAGCCCCTTACACATGACAGTCAAGAGCGAGGCAGCATCAATAATTACCAAGGAGGACGCGCTGGGAGAGAGAGAGACAAATAGAGCGAGAGCAGAAAGACCGGAGTGGGACAGCTCATCGGAGAGCAAGGCAGATTCCTGTGTGTCAGCATCAAAGGGAATAACTCACATGTCAAAGCGCAGATTCTGCTTCTCCTCGAAGAAATAGTCCAGGATGTACTTTCTCACAAAGTCTGGGTTCAGCGTGTTGTCGATGACTTCAGTTCTCCCAAACTACACAAAAAAAGAGAGAGAACAACTACATGAGAATGAAAAAGTTGGCACCGTGCGGCGACAGACTAAACTCCATCTCTGTTCAG
The DNA here is from genome assembly GCA_032357445.1 of Enteromius radiatus. Classification (NCBI taxonomy): domain Eukaryota; kingdom Metazoa; phylum Chordata; class Actinopteri; order Cypriniformes; family Cyprinidae; genus Enteromius; species Enteromius radiatus. The sequence goes on along the minus strand of JAUCMS010000145.1, from coordinate 9,707,798 downwards.
TCCATTAACTGCCCTGTTCCTGTTACTCTGCACCCTTAGGAAAAACTAGGACAGCAATAGGTAATTTTTTTAGAGGTAAAGTGTCTCTTCTACTGATAAACAACAGAAATCCCTGCTCGGAATCAGTAATGTGTATGTATGTCTGGCAAACATGTGCGTGAGATTATTTGCATGCAAATTAAGTAATAAATATTCAGGAATATTCATGAGTTCTGAGCTCATGCTTGGGATGTCACTTTAATGACTGTCTATTCATCCACCAGAGCACATGCAGTACTGTAAACAACTGTGATTTCTATGGTAATGTACAAGTAACACTTTGGCTCCAGGTCTCTATGCTGTATCTGAATTACTTCGCAACCATAAACCTTGACATTTCAATACATTCCTTGTGTAACATCTTCTGTAAACGCAAAAGGCCTTCGATCCACTAATGATAAAAGCTTCTCTTCGTCTTCTACTATCTCTGTAAGGATGTCTGCCTTGATGGTTTTATTTAAGGAAGAGAAGAGAAGAGAAGAGAAGAGAAGAGAAGAGAAGAGAAGAGAAGAGAAGAGAAGAGAAGAGAAGAGAAGA
>JAUCMS010000145.1:9682098-9695071 GCA_032357445.1 Enteromius radiatus | reverse complement strand
TGCCTGTACGATACTGTCTCTAATAAAGCTGCTTATGGATCTGAACATGTCTGACTCCGAGTCGTCCGAGTTACAATTGCGTTCCCCAGTGAAAAAGTCATCTTGTCTAAATCAGGGGTGAAACATACACAGATCAAGCACTGCTTATAAGAGAAGACCAAAATAGTTCTAAACAAATATTTTCAGAGAACAGAAGATGAACTTATTCATTGGAGCAAGCATTATAATGGACTCTATTTTGAACAGAAGCAATGGTTTACCATTAAAACGCATTTGTGACGGATAAGTTTCTTACAAGCATGCATCTTTCCACTTCACAAGATGTTAAACGATGAACTGGAGTTGTGTGAATTTCATGTCGATTATTGTGATGCTTTTTCAGTCCGGACCCTAATTCTGTAGAGGATCCTTTGGTAATCAAGTAATGTAATGGAAGATTTCAGCAAATCTATTTAGATGAAGAAACAAATCGATGTTGGTACACCTTTGGTCATCTGAGGGTGAGCAATCTTTCATTTTGGGGAGAATTATACCTTTAACACTTGGAAGGAAACCATATTAGAAGCAAGATGCTAAGGAATTTGTAAACGTCTGTTCTAATATTCACAGCTCTGGGACTAAAGGTGCTCCATTTTTCAAGCATATATAATCAGATGAGGAAATACAGCAATAAAGGGCACTGGAGCAGAACGAATAGCAAAAGAACAATAACGGCTTACAATACACCACGGCTCCATTTGGAATCACACACTGAGAATGGAGCTGAACCCCAACCGTAAATCATCTCAGGGTTGGCAAATATCCACCAGACAGAGCCTTTCTCAGCAGAGCACAGCCTAGAGAGTCTAGCAGCAGAGAGGTGCAGAGTGAATTTAGATGTTTTCCATGATCTGATTCCTCACCTGCAAGGTCAACTACGAGGAGGACGAGGATCTGCAGTGAAACTGAAGCTTGCCAACAACTGCAACTTTATTCCTCCAATTTTACAACACAGAGAGAGCACTACTCATGAAGAATAATAACAGCAGGGACACATGGTTTTTGACAAGGATACTCTTGTTATAACCATATTCCCCAGCAGCTAGAAGCTCTGATGATGCCAAAAATATTTAAGATTGTCAGTGCCCCCCCCCCATCTCTCTACCGCTTCACTTGCTGTTAGTTCTGATCTATCCTATCAAATTAAGGCAAAAATATTTAAAAGAATATTGAAGTTTATATGGTTTTAGGTGAAGAAACATCTGCGCTTTCAAAGAGCCATCTTTAACATCACAATACTGCTGATTAAAATACATATGCATTATTTAAAGCATTATCAGAATTTCACAAAGCAGATTTTTGGGGAGTTAAGAACAGAAAAAGGAGTGAATAGAAACAGGATGGGGTAATTTTAGCATTACTCCTCCCGTTTTAAAAGTAAAAAGCAGTAACTATACATTGTGTGTGTGTGTGTGCACATTTGAGTTAAAAGTAAAATGATCTTGTTCTGACAGTTTGCAAATGTGAAAATGAAGTGTAACATTTATTTCAAATCAATGAAAATTCAATCCAAAATCTCTGAAAAGCATTCTCAGTTCCTGACTTTTAAACAGTAGAGTATAACAAAAAAAATAAAAAATCTTTTAAGACTTTTTTCAGTCATTTGACTATAGTAAAACACAAAACCCAATTAGTGCTAGACTGAATCAATTGCATATCTCTAACCCACAGGACAGCTTTTGTTTGTGTGTTTGTGATAAGGTTTATCACAAAGCCTCTGGTATGTCAGACCAAACTTTCTGCTCTCCAATAACATCAGCAGGTTATGAGGGAATCTGGAGGGGGGAAGTGAAGCGATTCAATTCCATGTCTCCCACAATCCCCTGATAATCAGCCCAAACTAAATCAATTACAGAGAACAAACGCAGGTGATGATTTTCAGCACCACCACACAGAGAGTCTCATCACAGACCTAGAGAGAATGTTCAGCGCTGACAGAGAAGGCCATAACGGTTCAGGGCCAACAGATTTACTTATTCATTGATTCAATAACAGCAGCAACGAGCTGGCAAAAATATAATTCAATTAAAAATAACAATAGCATTTTTTTTAAATCTATAATTTGACCACATATTTGATAACACTAATGAGTTTTTTTATCAGTGTTGTAGAAGCGAGAAGAGTGGAGAAAAATCCAATAAAGTAATGCTAATGGAATTCCATAATCTGAACCAATCCTAATAAGATCAAACAAGAATCTTCTAAAAATTACGTACTAAACAAACTTATATTCCTATTTTAGGTTTAATTTTTTGGTCCATTAGAATCGTATTTGAACCAATTGTCTATATAAATACATGACAGAAATCCATTTATAATGGATAATGAACCCATTAGCATTCCCTTGGGACATTTTTTTTTTTTTTGACAAGCAACATATCATTCAAGTATGAAGAAATGAGTAGAAAAACATAAATATGAGATACTTGTCAAATACATGTTATGTTTAAATTAAAACGCAATTTTTTTGACTAAAGACTGTAGAGTTTTGAGTAATGTGAAATTGCCACTATTACTTGCGTTTTAATGCAATCGTTTAGTTGCAAATGTATTTCAATTTTGAAAATCCATTTATGTCTAGTTCATTAAAAACCGTTAAGATCACATTTAGCTAATGTGATGAAGTCTTACTCTTTAACAAAGAAATTTATCCAGCTAACAATCAGAACAAATTACGCTCATAACCAGTATTCTTTCTTTCTTTCTTTATGTAGACAGCAGGCAGCTGAGAAGTTGGCGAGCTTATGGTTATTAGCTACTTGCACAGGAAATTGCTCTCATTAAATAGATGGTCTGACTGTCAAGTTGGGAAATTCAGTAAAATCATTTCATCTAAATTGGTCTAGAGCCTGTATAATTGACTATAAACGACTATTAAAGACATAGCAGATGTTGAGTATGCCAGCCGTATCCATTACTCCTCAAGATGATTGAAAACCCAAACCAACAGCCCACCTATCAGTCAGAGCAATGAACCGGCTGTGGTCTTGGCTGCAGATGCCCATAACTGAAATTCATTTTCACCACATCTCTGAACCTGTTTTTCCAGTAGCAGCATTTTAGTGATTCATTCTTAATAAGAGCAACATTGTCTGCTCTGAAAATAAAGATGATGATATAAGCATTCACCAAAAAACTTTCAACCAGATACAACAGGAATTATGTTACAAGCAACATTTATTTTGTACTGTAGTGAAGGCTTTATGCATTGACGTGAGGATATCTGGGTGGGGTTCTTATGCTGCTCCTCATGAATATTAACTGTTTGATAGCAGCTAGTAGTAATATCATATTTTACAACAAAAAATAAACAATTTACTAAATGAATATGGATTTCCTCTAAAAAGCAGTTCATGCAACACAACTAATTACCCAAACATGACAATTGTAACTGACTGAAGTTGACGTTCAGAGCATCTGACAACTTATGGCATCTCTATATGGAAACAGCTGAGCAACAACATCAAGTGCTTTGGGCAAGCAGCCTATGTAGATACAACTCACTGAATATATTAGATATTTATGCTTATATCAATATTGTAGAGCCAGAAAGTCTGAAATCAAAATTGTTGCAGCATTCTAAAATGTATTGGGTTTTTTTTTATAATTCATGGAAGTTCGTTACCAAAAATGTTAAGGCTTTAACTGTCCTTGTTACAACTTAAGTGTACTTACTATAATAATAAATTATGCATAATTACATGCAAGTAAACCTAAACCAATCCCTAATCCTAACCATATAATAAGCACATGTAGATATTACTCAGCATTTGGTGCCTTAAAATAAAGTGTAAAATGTATTCCATTAACAGCTATAGGATAAAAAAAAAAAAAGCAAGCCTGCCCCCATAGGAGAACATTTTACGATCCTTTTAGACGAAAACCGTGTACATACTGGTGTAGATACAGAACCAGTAAGCTGGTGGCAGAAACCTAAGAGGAAAATGTAACTTTTTCCCCAAAACAACCAAATATTCAACTTAAGACCAAAGGTTTTTTATTTTATTTTTTAAATAAGAAAATGATTCTTTGCTGAACCAAAAAAAAAAAAAAAAAACATTTGAAGAATCTTTAATCAAACCAACTGATATTACGTGGTCAACATGAAATATAAACCCCATGAAATCAAAGTGAATTCAACTTTCGATGTAAAGTGATTCTGCCTCATACCTGCACGAGACGGTGATCTCCACTTTGGTGGCGGGAATATCCCCCGTGATAGGGTCGAACTCGCACACTGAGGCCATGTCCTCCAGTTTATCCATAACGTCGCCTTCCATGGGCGCGCGGGACAAGAGGAAGCTCTCTACTTCAAACAGTTTTGCAGTTCTGGGTCCTGCAGTGCTTACTAAAATCTCACAGCTCCAGCGAGGACCGCAGCAGGGCGACACAGAATCAGCGTCTGAGCTGGAGGCGCGCTGGAGACCGCGGATGTCAAATTAAGAAACCAGCAATGTAACAAGAAAAAAGGGAAGACGACATAAAGGGATTGCTCTGCTAAATGAAAAACTCAAGGAAGAGTACAAGTGCGCGACTCTTCTGACAGCGGTGAGCTCTGTGTGTCTGCACTGTATGGAGTGGAAAGTAAAAGAGCAGAACTCCACCCCTCGCGCATTCTTTCACATATTCGCTCGGCGCAGCATCACGCTATTGATCCACAGATACGGCTCATTACTGCCTGAGCTATTTCTCACGGCGGTTAACTTCTGAAATATACCCTCAACGCACACTGTAAAATAACGAGAGGACATTAAGGGAAAAGTGATACAATAAAAACCTCTAATTTGGTTTACTGTCAAGTCAAAGTCACATTTAACGTTTTATATAACAGGCTACGATTGTTTCAAAACTGATTTATGTGAATAAACTGGAAAATATACTTGTCAATGTTAAACAGTTTGTTGTAATTGAGTTCATTGGCAATGTTGTGAATGTCATCGTCTACAAGGAAATAGAAATTTTCAGCTCATGTCAGTTCAATGTTAATTCAGTTCGGTTCAATAACACTGATCCAGCTCAGTTCATTTCAAATTTTGCTCTCATCCAATAACAATTTTTCACAGAAAGACTTCTGAAGACGAAAGATTTTTTTAATGCATTTTTTAATACACTCCTTTTTTGGATTATTTTAAATAAATAGGCTATTACATGCATTTTACTTGTTACAGACAAAATGCAGCAGCACTTTTAGTCCTGTTACTCATGTACGTACTATATACTTCTTATAGCAATTACAATTACTAACTATAGGTGCTAACCCTGAACCTACCCCATGTACTTACCTTATATTGCATTACTTTCTATTAATAAACTGTAAGTACATGTAAGTTCACGTATTGTAAAATAAAGAACAACCCCAAAATGCTATACCAAAAGGCTTGTTTTTTTACCAGTCATAAATAATAATTACAAAGAATGTTAGTGTTTTGAATTAGCTCAAAACAATTCTGTAGGTAACTGAGGGTTTTGTTGACAAGACAACATTTGAGAGATATTTTGTGATGCTGAAAATAACTGGTTTGTTATCAGCAAATATTTTAAAAGGGCTAGAATAATTGTAACATAAAATCCCCTTACGTTGATGACAGGAATCTGAGTTAGAGCAGATAAAAAGCCAAGCATAAGATGGCCCACTCAGAGGTCTTCATGCAGCTACTGCATTTCAGCACCACAGTAGTGGACAGCTCCGTCATCCTTTTTCCTGCCACCCAGGGACTCTAATTGAAAATAAATCACCAACTGAATTAATAATTAGTAGTATAGACAATTCCCACCAAAGTTTTTTTGGAATCAAAGTTAATCACTTGTCAGATTTAAATACAGCTGCCGCTGTCTAGCCTGAATGCAAAGGCCCTGCTGACCCATTTCAAGGCTTTTTCCCCACACACCCAACTTCCCCCAAACCACCCAGTGGGTAATTATGGGTGTTACTAGTGGAGGGCTGAAAGTGACAGCATGTGGCCTGCATTATGACAGGATGGCATGCTGGAAGTACTATCTAGTCCCGCTGTCACAGAGATCCATGCTCCAGTGGGGGGGCCTAACTGACACAATGGTGTTGCACTGGTTTTGAGGCTTGGTTAGAATGTATGTGGAAAAAAACAGAAACCCTCTCAAACTCTTGAATTACTCTGCTGCTCAGAATGCGTATTTCCTATCAACTGCATCTGTTATTGTTCCTCTTGAGCTGAGAATGAAAATGGAGAGACACTTCATTCAGAGTCTTTCCCCTTGGTTTGGATCCAATTCCACAGAGGACTTCACAGATTGACATCCAGCCCTGCCTCTCCGTCACACACACCAGCGGATCAGACACAGACTACTTCCGTTAAATTCCATCTCCAAAAATCACTCTGCACAATAAAGCAGAAAGCAAATGGAAAACAAGGCACTGTCACTGAACTAGCCATTGCTACGTAATTTCATGGCTTCATGCATGGTGGAAACCATTAGTCAAGTGGCTTTCCTGAACATGATAACATTTATCCACAGGCCAGCCCACCTGGACACAAAGTAATGGGAGAGTTTGTTATAGATGCGGTGCTTTCTCAAGCTGAAAACTCCTGTAGTATCTGTCTAGACATCCGTAGCAGGTCATCCCTGCCATATCTGCTCACAGACCCTATGCAACCCAATACATCATTTCATCCATCACTTCCTGAAGAAATAACGGCTGCATATCCTTGATCTGCAACCTCAGGTCATGAGCGCAATTGTTAAAGTGACTCCATTTCCAAAGTTACTTTTATGTTAAATCTGATTTGTGCTTTTTGTTCTATATTGTGACAGAATTCAGAGACGTTAAAATCACAAAAAAATGATTGGAGAAGTAATATTACACATTACGAGATGAATGGATGAAGAGTTCACAGAAAGATTAATAACACACATTTACAAAACAGTTAATTGCATGCCAAAAAATGACTTTTTTAGGATTAATGCAAAATATAACACAAAAAAACTTTATAGTAGCCTGTATAATAGCCTGACCGAAGTTAAAATCATGATTTGAGCTGATAACAACAGGTCATTGCACACTATATTCTGAACTGCTAAAGCGTTTTGGTTTTAGCAGTTCATCTGTCTGTTATTTTGCCACAAGCTGAAGAAAGCAGCTGTGAGAAAGTGGTCTATCTCCCCTGCACAGATGATTCTCTCTCTGGATTCCTTCTGGGTTTGCCCACATGTTGCTTCAGTTCAATGAGGTGGATTCTGTCCCTGCTGGCTCAATAGACACACAACGGCTTATTTGTTAGTAGTCAAATTGAACTCACTCCTCCTCAGGCAGGAGCCTGTTTAAGAGTTAGATCTTCTCTAAAGCTTTTTACGAATGCCATTTTCCATTCAAGAAAGAAGCAATGCATTTAGTGTTTCAGCAAAAGCACATCTCAGTCAGCTTTTTTGAAGCCATTTTCTAGGTCAAAAAAATATGTTCTCAGAAAAACAGAATACAGTAGGCCTACATACTGCAATGCCACTTCAGTTTGAAAGGTAAAGTAAGTGTTAAATAAGAGCGGTCTGTGAAAGCTTAGAAGGCAAAGTTATAGCTTTGTAAAGAACATTCATTGTTCACAGTGCTCTGGCTGTCACCATGTATAGGGATCTAAAAGCAAAGTCTAATATAAAAGACAGTGTTAAAGCTAGTTCTCTCACAGATGACAGATACGGTGATGCATGACATAGTAACAAGTAGGTTTGGGGGTCAGGTGATTTGTTCGTGACAGGAGGGCTGTCTTTTTCTCTAATGTTCTTATGTAAAGTCATTTTTCCACAGTTATAATCACTTCCAAACTAAATAAATCTTTGAACCACAATACGGTAAACTGTGGTCCATGCCATTTTCTCACCCATCCATCATTTACTTGCGCTTTTGATTTTCTTTCTTCTGTGGAGCAAAAACTGAGATTTAATAAGTATCTACTTGGATACTTAATTTTCCATGTGTACTGGCCACAACACAAAATTGAACTAATTTTAACAATAAAATTGTGGTGATTAGCATCTTTGGCTTGACAATTTGGTCAAGTAGATGAAGTAGATGTTCACATGGCCTTCTGGTATTTTAAAAGGAAACATAAAATGTGCAAATGTTGAAATTTTCAGGTGAATTATTTCTCTAAACTGATTTCTGTGAGATACACAAAGAACAGACTCTAACAGGTTTGTGGACCCCACCTTGCATGTAGCTACCTGAAGAGGCTGAGTATATTTGCAGGAGCAATCTCTGCTGAACAGCTCTCTAAAAAACCTTTAAAATGACCTTTGATAACAAAAGAACAAGCCAAAGCAGTAAAAATGGAAAAGAGAGCTGTCAAAATAATATTTGGGCTCAGAGATGATTGCCCTTTGTACTTGGAAAACCAAAACAAACATTCTGGTTGGAAGTCAAGAAACACTCAAACCTTTAAAAGTTTTTCTGATCAAGTCAGATTTTTTGAATTATTTAGAAGATCATGCATTGGTCCTTCTTCAAACATCTTTGCTCATTTATTATATTTTATATAAATATAGGAGACACCATAAAGCTGCTTGCTTAATTGAAAAAATAATCAACAAAAAAATTAACTAATCAGGAAAGGGATCTCATCAAATCTTTTAATTCTTTTGCAGCATTGAGTGGTCTAACCAATCACAGTCGTGTTAAGCAACCAATGACCAATCAAAGGCATTTACTTTAAGTGCTGTTGTATTATTAAACCAATTCCACTCAAAAGAGCTTTATAATTAATGATTATAACTGATCTGAAGTGACTGGCAATTGAGGAGAAAAACTGCAAGAAATAATTAAAATATAATATACAAATAAAAAGAATGAAATTAAAAATAATTAATTGAAACACGTAAATGTGTGCATGAAATAAATATGAAAAGAGACATGAATATAAAAAATATGATAATAAAGCAAATAAATCAAATATAGATTAAAATTACTTAATCACAAAACAAAATTAAAATGATGTTAAAATCTTTCTGCTTTAAGGACAAGTTGAGTTTGCTGAGGTACACTCGTGAATGCAGGGCCTCATAAGCAAGAATCTATCAGCTGGGAAGGTGTATTCCACAAATACAGAAAAGGCTGGTGTCCTTTGTCATAAGATTCGAGAAGCCAATTTTATGTCAGAAGGATTCTGTCGAGTTTCGGTGAACCTTCTAGAACACAGCGTTCTTTGGTCAGGAAGGGTGAAGGTATTATGACGGTTTAAAGTGTCAGAGAGTGCAACTATGCTTCACTCGTAGCACCGGAACAGAATATCACGCCATTATGACCCAATTTCAACCTCTTCTCACAGCACATATACATATTCATGAACACACTAATCAGAGACCAACCATATGCGTGCACGAAAGAGGAGATGTTAATTACTACCAGCCGGCTCAAAGAGCACTGAGTGCTCATTAAGTGTTGGGTGCAAAATAAAGAAATGTATGTGTATGACAGTGACATAGTGCTGTAACTATGTTTTTCATATTTTTTTTAATTGGAGGGAAATACCTGGAGAGATAGAGAGAATATTGAAAAAGCTACTGGGAAACACCAAGGAAAGAAAGGCACAGTGCCATAAATTGCATTTTAAATAGTGTGAAAGAAATATTTAAGTATTGAATAAAGATGACATCAAAGATTATTCAGAATTTGAGCTAAAAAATTTAAATGGAAAACACACACACACACACACACACACACACACACAAATACACATGCAAATAAGCCTTGTGTTGTGTTCTGGTCATTTTGACCTTACTTTTTCCCAAAAATGCTACTTAATACTCATGCATTGAACTAAAACTTCACTGATTTTGCTCACAGTGTGTATAAAAACTAATATATTATATAAATAATTTTTATTTGCTTTTGTTTTGTTTTTTTACAATAACTTGTCATTTTTTTCTACATACAATAACAATTGTGGTCAAAAAATTATCTCATTATGCTATATTGTTACCAAACACTGGATTTAAACTAATATGAAATTTACAAGCAATTTTTAAAGCCTGGAACATAAAATTAGATGAAGGATTTTCAGTACAGCGCAAAGGGTTAACACAAGCTAAAGTGAAATGCTAGCTAAGATTTCAAGGCAAACAAGCAGAAATATACATATATTATATATTCACTTTCTGTTGCAATGAATTTTTTTTTTGTTTCCATAAAGGTGCTGAACGCACACAAACATTCACAAAATCATAACTTGCTCGCAATTCAATGCCAGCTGCCATTCTACAGCAGATGTGTCATCTGCTATAAAAAGGGCAATGGCAGGAAATAGGAAGGCGAGTTGGAAGCTTTAAAAAAAATTACCGGTTTCCTCGAAAGCATTATGTGAACTCCTACGCAGAGTCAGAAATGTCAGATGTTCCCTCATGTAAACAAATACCCAACCTCCAAAGATGCTTATAAGACTGTAAACAAACTGCACCGTATGTGGCCTTATTCCAATCGTGCTTTAAATCTGCAAAGTTTTACATTCTCTTTTGCATTCTAATATTTTGTATTTCAATGTCTTGGAATTACTTTTAAATGTTAAGTCATTTAATTCCTAGTTCCTCTACATACCTGCTGCTGTCATTAACGCACTGAGCTGCTGTGATAGAGGAATTATCCCACAGACAACAGCGAATGCTAATCCTGTTACTCTAGTATTCCAACCGATGCTAATGTGGTTTGATGTAAACACGGCGGCAACTCCTTCACACAAAATACATCAAAATGAAAAAAATGAAGCAATATTTTGTTATTGTTTTACAATTTTTAGATCACATAGAAAAAAAGAATAATCTAAAATATAATTCAGTTTAAGGCCACAGGAATTGATAATTCAATGAGAGATGCATCTTATCAAAGCGTTATAGAAATGTTTGGGGGGAAAATCCATAAATGGAACGACTAGAACAAAATAACACAGGCCTTGTTGTAATATAAATGCAAGTGGAAATTTTAAACCATGTGTTTGACAAAATTACATTTTTTTCTTCATTTGTTTACTCATTGAAAGTGTAAATAATATTAATATTATTAATAGGCACTACTGTTTACATTTTCAGGTCTGTAAGAAGTTTTTGAAAAAAGTATATTATGCTCACCAAAAATACCGTAAAATAGAAAGAAAATTTTAAAATGAAATATTATTTCAAATTAAAATAATTATATTTTTAAATATAAAAAAAATCCTATTTAATCCAATGATGGAAAAGCTAAATTTTCTGCAGCCATGGCTCCAGTCTTCATTGTCACATGATCCTTCAGAAATCAAACCAGGATTAAAAGCCAGCTAAGCCAGCTTTTTAAATAATAATAAAAAAATTATGTTTATGTTAAAAGTATGTTCTGTATTCATGAAAAAGGTCACATACTTGTACCAGATACGTGCAAAATGTATGTGGAAATTTCCATTTAAAAGCTGGCAACATCACAAAACTATGTTTATGAATGTCTAGAATTAAACATTAAATATAGCTATATTGGTAAAATCATAAGAAGCATTAAACTACATCAGCACACACTGTTCCTTTTTGAGGGGTGAATTACACTCTTCTTATAATAGACTGAAAGGTCAGATACATATATATGTCCATATCACTCATGCCTCGATGACAGGGTGGATGCGGAATCTGATTTCAAGCATTCATAATATCATAAAAACCTCAGGTGCACACAAACACACACACAGAGTCCTAGGCTATATTATCAGCATATAGTATCATGATTTCACATGACTGCATACAAGCATACTTCACTGTACATCCATGCACATGTGCCTAGGGACATCATTAGAGGAAACAACTGAGCGAATGAGTGTGTGTGTGTGTGTATCCATACACCTCGCAGGAGGTGTGAACTAAAGAGTTCAACTCACAAAGCTCTACTAACTTCAGATCCAGTTCCATCCAATCGGGTGATGTGCAGCTATAACCTCAGGGAGGCTGAGCAGCTCCGAACACTGCAGCGGGGAAGATAAAACGGGAATTTGTCTAGTTCACCAACTGTATCATCTTCACTGCAACCACAAAGAATTGGAATCGGTTAAACGGCATCAGTCACTGCCAAATCCTTCGCTCTACCCCCTGAGGAAATTCACAATGGTGATCAATAGCAACCGAGTGGTGGATCAGGCCTATAACAGGCATTAGCTGAATATGACAGATGAATCTGAAGATGAAAGTACCATTTCACTGCTCTTATTATGGGGGGGGATTGTGTATGATTCTTACCCGTTCTCCAGCTCAGTCGATGCCATCGCAGACATTACTCATTTTCTGACCCTACTGACTGCTCCACTGACAGGGCACAAATAATAAAAAGCCCTCCAGGGAATTGACCGCTAAATAACAACTTATCTTGACATCAATATCTGAACAGAACATGTTTTAATCTAAGGTCCACACAATGGAAAATGCATGTGTGTTTCAGCAAGGGTGTAACGGCAGGGGTAAATAGAGCAAGAGTTTTTCCGCTTTTGCTCTGCAGTGGATAACACACGTTAAACAAACTCACACACATTATTCATCATGTAAACAGTGCAAAGATGCCCTCTGGTGTGGCACAGAATTCAAACCATCATCATGAGTGTCAGTGTAAAGGATGTAACAGAGTCAAACGTTGTTCACTTTGTCTTCAGTTACTAAATACCTACAAAGCTAACTCCAAAAATGGAGTGCATGGGGTACAATGTGTCACAACATTAATCTAAAACTGAGAGATACAGCGAGATAAAGAGAGATGATAAAACTTTTTTTGGGGGAAAGAAATTCATGTTTTGTTTAGGAAGGATGCATTAACCTTGTTACAAAAGATTACTATTTTAATCAAATAAAATGTCCCATAAATTCCACAAAATGATTAAAGGTGCCTTAGAATACATTGAGAGAATATTTTAAATTGTTGTCTGATATGTACATAGAAGGTATGTAGCTTAGGTAAGGGGGAAAAATGCCC
>JAUCMS010000145.1:9629346-9681998 GCA_032357445.1 Enteromius radiatus | reverse complement strand
CTGTGTTGTGTTGGAATTTGACCTTTTTTCAGTCGTCTTTTGCAAACACTTGATTTATATAAGAAGTAGGAAACGATAGTGTTCGAGACTGTCCATGTACTGAACTGTTATTATTCAACCATGCAAAGGTAAATTCAGTTTTCCGTTCAATGGCACCTTTAAGCAGCACAACTGTCTTCAACAATGATAATAATGACGCATTCTTGAGCACCAAATCAGCATATTAGAATGATTTCTGAATGATCATGTGACACTGAGCAGTTCAGTGCAGCCTTAGTTAAGCATTTATGTTGATTTATTTAAAAAACCAACTCCAAAGTTTTGTTACTGTATATGCTGGTGAACTGCCAATATATAAAACATTTTCTTTTGTTTTGGCTACAGATTAGACATGAATTATTCAGTAATGCATTTTTGCTTAACTGGTAAAGCCTGCCAGATCCTTCAGGGTAAGTGGCTCCATTAATGAGCTTTGCATCCAAATTTAGAAAATGTTAAATGTTATAAAATGATCGGTTTTGTTCATTCATTTATTCAGAAATATGAAATCTTTTTGGATTGGTTTAAATAAGGCTGTACATGAATGGGGATGTATGTGTAGCATAGGCTTTTGTCCAAAATGGTTTACAACTGATAAATAGTAGTGCCCGAAACAAGTAGAAGCTTATTTTGAAAAGTTTTACTGTCATCTAATATTTCTAATTATTATAGAATTGTTCATTGTGAAATGATCTTTTTAGCATTACTTTGTTTTATAGGGTAAGTATTTCTTCCATTTTCACGAAAAACACTTTATGTAAGCCTCAAGTGCTAGGCATTCAGCTGTGCAATTTCACATGGCTGGGAATAGCCTTGCCATCAAAAAGAAACATCAAAAGACAATCACTAAAAATAACATATTATGACATATTTCAATTCTGCTTCTGTAACATTTGAACTTGTCTTACGTCAGTAATATTCATGGCCTGATATGCTATGACTGACATTCCCTGCAGTTTAGCAGGGTAAGAAGACACAAACAGAGCTTGGTGACGGGTTTTAAAGTGCAATATTCTGTGGATGCATTAAAACGGCTTAATTACCAATTCCTCATAACTAATCATAATCACTTCTGTCCAAATAAACAAACTAACCCTCAATTGTCTGTTACAGGACACAATGACCTTCTACCTACCTAATAATTACAAATGCAGGGTAATGGGGTGTTTTTTGCCATTGTGTGCACAGTGCAGTACATCATTCATCAGTCAGAAAGGTTTCTTCGATAACACAGATTGGAGGGAAACCACTAAATACATCAATCAATGACATATGTGTGTGTGCATTTAAATGCTGCAGCTGACAAAATGCATCTCTGGATCTCACACCATTTGTGACACTCCATTAGCAAATGGTAGTGACCTGAACAAAGCTAAAATACGGTATAAGATTTTATGCACCAAAGGTCTCAGTATGGCAAAGGGCAGCAGTAAAGCAGGTGAACAGCATATATGATAATGACTGTTTACTTTAATGATTGCAGTGCCCGGACAAAGCCCTCCACTTAACACCCATCAACAATTATGCTAAATTGCTCTATTCTCCACACCAGCAGCTGTCCATAATCAGGATGGGCTGCTGTTTCCCAAGGTCCTGCTGTAGAGGAGGTGAGGCATTCTGGGCACCAAGCCCAAATTCAAACAAAGCCATTAGCACATACAAAAGAGTTACACATGCCATGAAAGAAACCAACATTAATGGAGGCCAAGAGAGTAGCAGACCATTTTCTATTAACTACTATCATTATCTCTATTAAGCCAGAAATAAAATCAAACAAAAGAATGAAGTTATCACTGATGTGTTCTTAAATTACTTACACTACATAGCCTTAACCCCCACACCAATGGAATGTAATATAATATTTATTGCAGACTTAAAGGAAAACACTTTCTAATGACCAAGTAATTACTGTAAAAATGGGATAAATTTAAAGGAATATGTCAACATGTTTGAAGAGATCTGTTTTCAACATGTTTATATGCAGTTTGATTAAGATTAATTGGAATGTACAATGAAAAACCATGATTTCTGATCATTGTTAAAAACCGAGTTATGTTTTTGCAAATGATCTCTTAATTTACGCAATATGTAACATCATTTTAGGATGTTTAGTTGTAAATAGTTTAGTTTGCCATTAGAAAATGTAACTGATAAAATATCTTCAGTACTACTATGAAATGTGTCAGTGATATATTTGTTATTTGCAAAAACTGGGTCAGAATAAACGGTTGCTTCTGAATGGGTATCAGCCAGCATGGGACAAGTCATGCTAACCAGCCAAACCTTGACCCATATATCCTTCGAAACAAGGCAGCTTTATCATCATCTCTGAATTTCCTGGTGTGGGTTTAATGACGAGAGGCCTGCAAGTTGGCTCACCTCCTGGACGGAGAGAGAAAATGGTCCTGCGCTGGGCATGGCTTTGAGGAAACAACACTGCAATCACGGAACAGAGAGCTGCAACAGAGGTTAGAGGTCAGAACAGATGATAAAAGGCAACAGACCATCGATATAAGTGAGAAATAAATTATTTTAGAAAACACTGTTGAAGTCCTTGATATGATCAAGAGCAAGATGGGGGAAAAACACACAAAAAATGGTTTTGTTTTTTGTTTTGCCGCAAAAAGTATTTGATCTGAATGGTAATGAATTATATATCAAAATATTAAACCATATCTTTAAAGAAAAATAGCACACACAAATTTCAAACAAAACATTTAAGAAGTTAATTTTAAATCATACAACAATAAGTATTTTCCAAAAAGTTATTCTGGATTATATTCAGACTATTACTTTCATACTTTATAGAATGTACTTTTTAAACGGTCACAAAGTAATACTTATTCAAAAGAAGGCCTTCTTGCAGAGTATGTGATTTAAGATACATAACTAAAATAGCTATGAAAAGCAAAGTTACTTCTGAGAAAAGGTCATAATTTATTAGCAGATGCCATTTGGTTTGATATTTCACAACTAGCACAATGACATTCTTTTTTTGTGTGTGTGTGACTTAAGTGTCTAAACACTTTTTTGGGGACACAGTATATCTACTGAGAAGACGGAAAATCTCCAGACTTCACTGTTAACGACTGAAAGTGGTCGAACTGATCCAATAAGAAAGTCTGTAAATGAGACTGGCTGTACAATCATATTAAAGTAAGGAAATCAAAGATACACGACAACATACACATTACCTAACCGGAACAGTACTACATAGCTCAGTTTTATGTGAAGTGAACAATGGGCAATCTGAAATTTACAGCTAAAAACTAATTATGGTTACAATGTTGTCAAATATGACATATGGCATTATTACAGTCCCAATCAAAAACCAATAAAATGAAAAAATGACACAATGCTTGCAATGAAGATTAAAATTGGTCTTTTAAATTCAATAAGAGTCCCTGGACTCAGGTTGTTGTTGTTGTTGTTGTTTTTGCATCAGTGCTGTTACTGAGCTGGGTTACTTTATAATCCAACACAAGTTTAACAGCCCTCACCAGATTCAGGAGTGCTTTTGCCTTTTTAAATTTATGGGCCTTCTATGGTAACAGTTTGCTATTCAATGGGCAGTCTATTGGATAACATTACCTGACACACTTTTCTGTGATGACAACTACATGGCAACTGCTGGATTAAATATACAACAAAATGAGGTAACAACAGCAAAAGAAGTCTACGGTTCATACCATTTCATTCCAACAAAAGCCATTATTTTGTGGAGGAAATAACTTTAATATGCTATAGGTCTGTTATATTTAGTAATGATTAGATTAGATCATTTGGTCAGGGCGATTTTGTACATTTTGACTGCAATGATAGTAACATTTGGTAAATTCACAAATGTTGCAAATGTTCTCTGTGAATAAAAACTTAATGGAAGTAATACTAATGAGTTTACTTGTAGCATCAATCCCCACTGAAACCCAAAGAAGGAGAATCTTGGCTTTTTAATATTTGGCTAGGCTATAGACCTAACCCTTACATTTTTGATTTTAGATTAGATTAGATCATTCACCCACAGGTAAAAGAGATTAGATATTTTAATATTTGTTTAAGAATGTTTGACAAAACCTAGGCTTTTTGTGGTGCGCTTTATTCGACACTCAGGCTACAACCAAACAGCATGCTGATAGGTATGTTTTGATGTTGGTTTGAGCTAGTTTAAGCTGGTCCTTTGCTGGTTTATGATGGTCTTTAGCTGGTCACGCGCTGGTCATAAACCAGAATAAACTAGCAAGTGAAACCAGAACAGGGAAAATTCAGTAAACAAGTTAATTTGAGCATATTAAGGACATGATAGACTTTACCTCATTCATTACACAGCCTTCACAAACGCTAATCAAACATTCCATATTCTTTGTGTGTGTGTGTGTGTGTGTGTGTGTAGACAACCTGAAGAGCACAGAGGAGTAAACAAGATCAATCATGTTGCATATGCAAAACGACAAAGTCCAGGGATCATATTTATCAAATACCTTTACAGCACACCGCTGTGTCTGCGTAATATAGTCCATCCATTACTTCACACGTCAGGTTTGGCCAATGAACGACATACAATATGTCAATGGACAATTTTGATAAATATGCAAATACACATGCCGCGGATAACCTGCGTGAAAATCCGTTCCTTCAAGGTGCGCCACCGTAAAATCGCGAGACTCAGAGAGGTTCCATTCTATGCACGACCACAGCCACACAATGCAACACGCACAGCACCACAGTAAAGCTTGCACCTGATTTGTATGCACGTTTTAGTCGAGGCCTGTGAAGCACAGACATCACATGCTAGAGAACATCATAATATTCCAGAGCACTGGAAGTGTCGTGGAAGTTGATTTTTTCCACGCCTGCTGTGAACACACATCCGCCTTGAATACTCTGCTGGTGTGTTTTGACGATGCTGTGCTCATGGGGAAAACTCATCTGGCATATTTACTGCTGCTGTGTAATTTTATTTATAGGGTATCCTACAATATGAATTTTGATGAGAGGCAGCCATCTGGTGGCGAAGCTCCTCACTGCATACTAAATAACAGCACTTAATAAAATAACAAAAAAATAGCCTTCATGTAGGTATATGTGTGTTTAGCTTTGTAGAGGTTCCTTTAAAGCCTGAATATAACGGCTTGGCCTGTGCTATGTTCATACCTGTGTAGGCCTAATTCTTTCTGGACCAGAGAGTGGTGAGACAAATCAAAAGGCTTATTTCTTTTTATTTATTTATCAAGTTTGTCACAACCCACCTTCGTTTCTGCATTTCTTTGTGCTTTAAGATGATCCAGCACATATTCTTTTTTTCTCCGCTTTGATTCTGATGTTTCACAGGAGCGGAGAGGCAGCAGAAGCCTGTTTGTCAGATCTTGCTAATCAAAGATCTGTCACATTCTGGTGGACACCCAAAGCAAATGACATGTGGTCTTTTTTGATACAAACATGAAATGCTGAAAATAAATCCCATCACTGCGCTTTAACAGACACATTTTGCAATGTACATGGTCTGTAGCAAAAACGCAGGGACTGAAGCTGTAAAACGTAGCATTGTGAAAGGTTTTGTTACGTAATTGTGGAAAGGCTTATAGCATAAGTTATTTGAATCATTTATAGAAGTAAATGTATCTTCAGATCTCTTTGTGCACTATGAAATCTCAGTTGAATAGATGTTGCGTATCTGTTGCAGCATTGTGTGATGCTCAAGGGTTCTGTTTACATATCAGGCTCCTCAAGTGCCTTTGATATCTTTGTAATTCTTGACCTACAAAGCTAAGGCTTCACATTACGCCCAAGAGGAACACAAACATCAGAGTGCAGTCTTTGTTGAGTCTTGTCTGACAAATTCCCTTTTGAGCAATAAATTCCTGACAAAGATACATTTGTTTATTTATATCCCTGCTAACCTCATTTTATTCTCTCTTTGTTTTTAGAACATAAACTAAAACTCTGAAAGAGTAAACAACCAAATAAATAAAAGATGTTTGTTTATTTATTTATTTATTTATTTTAAGTTGGTAAGTCTATTTACGTTCCTGTCCTATTTATTCACCATTACACTGTTCAAAATTCGGGATGAGTGAGATTTCTTTTGAAGAAATTAATAGGTTTATTGATGGTCCCCTTTGAGTATTCTGACAATAAGAAATGCTGCACCTAAATGTCAACTAACTCTCATTAGAGTATTAGTAGACTGCCTGATGAATATCTGCTCACTCTTTATTGTGATGGTGTCCCAATAGACGTTCTACTGACTGTGAGTGACTTTGCAAGTACATGTCAACTTATTATACCCTAACCCTACCAGTCAACAAAATATGCTAAAGGGACTATTAAAATAAAGTGAAACCCTTTAGCGAGGATGCATTTAATCAATATAAATAGTGAAGACTGGCATGATGACTGGTAAAAACTCAGCTTTGCCATTACAGGAATAAATTAGAATTTAAAATATATTAAAATAGAAAACAATTATTTAAAAAAAAAATGTTGATCCCAAAAATCATGCTTTTTAAAACAATTATCAAAACATTTCTTAAAAAGATTTTAGTGTGCTTTTCCCCACTGCTGAAAGATGTTCAGAAGAGTGTATTTTTAATGTATATTATAAAAGGAATGTGATGTTTATATGTAAAGGGTATCCTCATATGGCAACATAGTTGGTTCCTGTATTTAAAAAAAAAAGTTTTATTAATCTGCTGTTTTACATAGACTTAGCAGGAGCATATTTTGATATATAATTATATATAATATGTTATATTATATATAATAATGTATCTGTTCACAAAAGATAAAGAATCTATGTTGGTCCTATAACACAATAGCTGTTCCTTTACTGTGAAGTAACAAACATATCTGATTACAGCATGCAAGAGAACAGGTTATTGTCGCCACCTTATTCCTCAGCTTCATTTACCTTTAATAATTTACAAACTGACACCTTTGTTGGCAACAACGTTGTTTCAGACACTATTTGACTGATGACGGTCTCTTCAGCTTCTTTGAAAAAAGCTTCTTTAAATTAAATGGTTACAGAATATTAAGAGTTGTCCATTGGTTTGGGATTCTGAAGTAGCTTTTCATCTGGTCTGGTTTCTTAAAAAAATATCTCCAGACCTCTAACCTCGCTGGATAAGTGAAAATCTAATAATGGCAGCTGAGAAGATGCTTCCAGCCCAAGAGGCTGCAAAAATCTACCACACCAATTATGTGAGAAATGCCAGGGCCATCGGCGTCCTGTGGGCTGTGTTCACCATATTCTTCGCCATCATCCTGGTGGTGGTCTTTATTCAGCCCTATTGGATCGGTGATAGTGTTAACACACCACAGGCTGGATACTTTGGGCTCTTTCACTACTGTATTGGCAACCCCATCACCTCCGAATTGGTCTGCAAAGGAAGTGTGTTTGATTTTGGTTCGATCCCCTCTGGGGCTTTCAGGACTGCATTGTTTTTTGTAGGCACCGCAATGCTACTTATCGTAGGCACCATTGTGTGCTTGGGTCTTTTCTTCTTCTGCAACTCCGCAAGTGTGTACAAGATATGCGCATGGATGCAAACATCTTCAGGTGAGGAAAGTGTTTACCAGCTAGCCTTGCTAATAAGCATAAATACACTAAAGCTGTTTTAAAAAAATTCAATATTGTTTTATAATATATTTATTAAGGGTAGAAACATGAATAAGGTTAGACATGTATTTGCTTGCTATCAATCAGCAGGCTGTGAGGGACATTTCATAAGGTGTACTTTTAAAAAAAAGAAAGGCAGGAAAAATCTTTCTTCATTCATTTATTACTTACTATTTTTATCTATATAATGTAAAATATTCTGTAAAATTATAAATGACTTTGTCATCATTTAGTTTTTAAGCCATTCTGAAGGATAATGTGACATCATGTGATGTTGAAAAATTGTACTTTGATCACAGGTATAAGTTTTAAAATATATCCAAACAAAAGGAGCTCTTTAAAAAATATTTCACAAAAGGCTACTACTGCTTTTATAAATGCAAGTTTTGGTGAGAAGAAGATACTACTTAAAAAATATATGTACTACTTTTGATTAGTGGTGTATTTGGTGTGTAATTTTAACTGTGTCTATCTCTCACAACCTCGTTTACATTGGTAAAAACAATTAGCCTAAATATTGCCTCTACCCTGAATCCAAAAGTGTAATCTATGCATCATGTATCTTTGAAACTGATGTTATAGCTGCGTTGATGGTGATGGGTTGTATGATCTATCCGGACGGCTGGGATTCTCCGGAGGTGAAGCGGATGTGTGGCGAGCGGACGAACAAGTACACGCTGGGGAACTGCACCATTCGCTGGGCTTATATTCTAGGCATTATCAGCATCCTGGACGCGGGGTTACTGGCGCTGCTTGCCTTCACTCTGGGCAACCGGCAAGACAATCTGTTGCCAGAGGACTTCGAGGTGGAGAATAGCGGTAAGGGAAGCACTGAATAAGGAATGTAGGCTATTTATGACTCAGAACATGAAGTTCCACTGGCTGAGCTGGATAGATTCCTACTTTGAAAACACTTATTATTAATGTATCATAATTCTATAAATAATATGGATAAACAAATGTTTATAAATAATTATTCATGACCCTATATTTAGGATGCAATAACCTGTAGAAATACAAAATGTACAATTTTAGTTATGCTGTTTCCATTTGTTTATAGATAAAGCCTGAATCCAACAGATCTGAACTTCATTGGACATGGAACTGGATATTACAAAAAATATATATAAATCTGAACAAACGTTTTTATTCTTCATACTTTGTAATAGGCTGTATAATAATATTATTGTCACTACCTAAAATGTGCTGTCACTATTAAAATATGGGATGTTTGTCAAAAATAAAGCATACTAAATCAACCAAGACGTTATGATTTGTTGATTCAATATACATTCAAACTAATAAATCCTTACATTTGAAATAAGCATAATCAACTTTTTGTCTTCCTATAAATAACAACTGAAATATAGTTAAAATGTTATTGATTTACCTCAGAAAAAAATTGAATAAGAGAGCCATAAATATATAGATTTACAATGTAAATGTATGCAAAATCTTAATAGGTCAATATAACCCCGCTAATTATATTTTTATTACTGTTTCGGTTGTGGCAAATTGGGGGAGAGGACAAAAATTCCAACACTTTCTGAAAATACAATATAAGAAAGAACTACACAATTACTAGAAACATGTACCTTGGATACTATACAATTTGCATACATACATACATACATACATGTCTTTAGAAAACCTAAGGTTATAAAGTAAAACTGTCAATCCAGATCAATCCCAGTTTGACAACCCCTAGTAATGTTTAAAAAAAAAAAAAAAAAAACAACAACAAACATACACATTAGTTTTCCTGCACCCTTTACCTTTTTCCTGTTGTTTTGCACAGATTTAGTAACACAATTATTTAATCTTAACTTTTATCTGTACAAAAGATCAGTGTGCATTACAATGAAAGTACTCCACTTCATTACCTCCATATTATAACATTTTACATTTTTTCAAACCAGCAAATCAGACCAACAGGTGCACCCATCTTCCAAATGCTTTATTAAAAGACTTCTATCCAGCTAAATAATCTTAGCTTAGATGCAATAGGATTTCTTTTAAAAACTGTACATGGCTGTAATATACAGATCAAGGCAAACTCTTTGGTACACATATATACAGACACACACACACACATGCACATGCGCGCACACATAAACCATACGTACAACACGCACTCACAAATGTTTTTCTTTCTTCCCCCCCCCCCCCAAATATCGCTTTAGGTGGCCCTTGACAGTCACTCACTTTATGGAAGCTTCTTGTACACAAAATGTACTGCCCATGAGTTTGAAAACTTCAGCTCTTTAAAATCTAATCTGAGACAGACAAGATCAAAATCTACTGAACTAATAAGCACACACACACACACACACACACGCACAGAAGACACTTGTATAGTTGAGAGAGAAACACAGAGGTGTGGCGAATCTTGACGCAGAACAGAAACATCTTAATTTATACTCTAGTCATAAAGGTAAACCAAACAATTCCCTTTCCATAAACCAACATTCCTTTCCCACTCGGAAAACTATGGGTAACAAAATGATCTCTTGTGCATCGCACTGCAGTCCAAGTCTTCAGTACTCGGAGGACTTGACTGAATCTCATGTTAGTACTGCAAAATGACCGACCTCCATTTTTTCACGACTTCAGAAAATATCCCCAGGTACCTAATCAGGTGCCTCCTAGGTCTAAATTTCATCCTTTGCCAAAATAAAAAGGACGGCAGTGGGAGCAAAACGGATGTGATCCTCACAAAAAAACTCTCAACCCTGAAAGAGTAGAAGAAAGCAGCTAGAACAAAAACAGGTTTACGATTCCTCTGGTGAGCCAAGCAAATGAAATCACTCAGATTCAACAGAAGGAAAAATAACTACGCCGATATGCTCTATGAACTGGAAAGTGATCTGTTGCAGTCTCTTGAGCTCAGGGAGAGATGGCCTGAAGAATGTGCGGTGGTAGCAAGAGGCCACTAGAGGGCAAGCCAAGGGTGTCTCAGACAGTCGGCAGCAGTGACTCTTTTCTCTGGCAGGAGCTCCAGCATTGGAATCAGGAAATCAGTGAAGGTCTCGGCCTCCTCCCGAGGCCACTCGTATTTATCCATCAGAACATCTAGCAAACCCCATGGCTTTAGTTTAGTTATGTGCTTCAGGTCACCTATAGAAAGCACACAATTAGTCCAGGATTCTCGTTCCATGCAGTACTCTTCAAGCTTTTGTTGCCCCACAAAAGTCACATTAACATTAAACAATTGATTCAAAAAATGCAATTCATTACAAAGACAAACCTTTTCTTGAATAATGGCCACTGGCAAATTGTGTAGAAATTTGCATTAAATTCTAAATTCAATGAAAATCCAAACATACATAAAACATCCATCCATGAGGCTTCGTTTAGAATTTGTTGGGGGTTAGAATTATTTTTTTTAAAGCAATAACTTGTATTCAGCAAACACACATTAAATTGATGTATATTTCTTATGAACCTTCATGGTTTCCACAAAATATTGAGCAGCACAACTATTTTCAGCATTTATAATAATAAATGCAGGGCTCGCAAAAATCGCTAGCCTGGTGTCCCGAGGCTATATTGTTTTTCAGTTGGGCTACCGAAATATATCACTGCCCTATCTTGATTTCCCTTATTCACTCACTTGCAGTGGTTAAATAGATCTTAGCTGTTTTGCATGCATTTCTGTCTTGCTGATTTATACAGTCAAGTGTTTTAAACTATTCAAGTGCAAGTAGAGGCAACTCACGCACTGTTATTGGTTCATGCACACACACAAAATTACCTCAAAATAGCTGTCTCGGCCAGTATTAGTTTAAACAGTTGGTTTCGTCTTAAGTGAAGTGATTAGCTGCTTCAGGGGTGTTTGATTAGGGTTGGAGCTAATTTTTGGTTTCTTAAAAGGCTAGCAGCCCATAAACACCTGCTGCTGTCTGTGTCAGTAATGTTAATCAAAAAACAAAACAGCTTTAGCAAAGATTAATCTTTATGTAATTTATACACTGAACACTAAGCAGTGTTATTATACCATTATTAGTTATGTTACTAGTTGTGGCTGTGGTACTGAAGAAATGCTAAGTGTTCTTAAAATAATAATAATAATAATAATAATAATAATAATAATAATACAAAATCTAATCTGTGACTCAAAACTTGTAATGTGGTCCGAACCATGAGATTTGTAAAATGTTGCACCCCTACAGACTTCTTATTTGAAGTAAAAATAAGTTGAATTGTCCACCGTGAATTATTTTAAATTCTTAGATTAATATACCATATTATAGCTTTTATTAAGTCTTTTTAAATCAAATATATGCTGCCTTGGTGAAATGCTTAAATGTTATCAACCCCAAACATCCAAACAGGAGTGCACATTAGAGGTCTTCACAGATCCAAAAATTTGTACCCGAACCCATTTTTATAAATAAAAATGTTTTGGCGTAACAACTGTTAATAGCCTTCTCCCTGACTTGTGCGATGCGTACAAACCTCCTTGGCATCAAATTCACATCCATGTTAGGCTGTTCTTCTCTCTTGTCAACAGAAAACACCCTTCTTATTCCACTATTTCAGTCTACTCGCGGTCACGGTTGGTGGCGAATGACTAATGCAATACTTTTTTTTCTCCATCTTAAATCAACTTGAGTCCATTTCTCCATCTCAAGTCGACTGTTGCGTTTACCCTTTTGAACTACAATAACGATACCTTTTGGAGGTTGTGAAAGACTTGGTGCAATTATTTATTTATTTTATTTTAAAAACGCACAGAATAATGCTATAAACTTTATTGTTCAACGCATGTTCATAGTGCATGTTCAATAACGGTCTCTTCTCCAGTAAGATAAAACAATACAAAACATATATTTAGTGCTCCACTTACGGCACCTAGTGATCGTCTTATGAAACTTAAAGGAAGAATTCACACGTATAGCACGAGACTTAAATAGCTTATTCTGATAAGAGTGTATTTTTTTTCCACCATATCTTCTATCATCACTACTCTCTGAGCCGAGCCTGACCATTTTGTGCGCATGAGACGGGTGCGGTGTTCTCTGATCAACTCAGGCATTACACACAGTGTTAAACAGACCTGGAACCCGAAGTAATAGATTTAAAATATAAACCCGCAGGGGTCCCGGG
Source organism: Enteromius radiatus (assembly GCA_032357445.1). Lineage (NCBI taxonomy): Eukaryota > Metazoa > Chordata > Actinopteri > Cypriniformes > Cyprinidae > Enteromius > Enteromius radiatus. The sequence goes on along the minus strand of JAUCMS010000145.1, from coordinate 9,669,232 downwards.
TCAAGTCTCAGGTCCTCTGTGAAGAGCTCTAGTGCACATACTCGTTTTTAATAAATAAAAAATTAAAAATTGTGACTAGGTATAAAATACATTCATAATGGCCTCATTACCTTTCTTGGTGAAAAACTCCTTGGAATATTTTCCGGTCAATATCAGTTTGCGTGGGACGGCCCCCAGCAGTTCAATGATCAAAGCAATGTGGTCTATCATCACACACAGAGTGTTGAGCAGGGAAGGGGGGGGGTGAGGTGGAGGGGAGGACCAAACATTGGACAACTTGATCAGACAGTGTTAATACAGTCATTTACCCATCCTGAGAGAAGAGACGAGAGGGAAAACAAAGAGACGCAGCCATGTCCTGACAGCACAGACGGTGGTCACATAGTGAACTATTTTCACATCAGAGATTCAGATTTAAGATTTCAAGAAGAATTGAACTTGTGTAATGCAGAAGTGTTTTTGAGGTTCTCTTGCCTCTGGTGAGGCTTCAAGCTAATTTGGTCATGCCGCAATTCAGTGGCTTTGAAGCTACAACAGTTCATCTATTGTGATTTGAGATGCCTTGTAAGAAAAGCCTCCTTGTAAACAACTGGACATTTGCTGAAAAATATGTTTTCAAAAAAAAAAAAAAAAAAAAAGGGTGACATAGCTGCGCTGTCAATAAAGCTGCTGGATCCTCCTGTCTTCCCTTCAAACCCCTCCCTCAGGGCAGGGTTGTTCCTGACTGACAGGCGTACCTTTATGGTTGAAATATTCCTGTGAAAATTTCCCGCTAAGAGCATAGTGACGGGGGATATGCCCTAAAAGCTCAATAATCAGAGCAAGGTGGTCTGAGAGAGAGAAAGAGAGACAGAAAGATAACACGGTCATGGAATGGGGACAAGCAGAAAGAACATGGACACGATCTAACACAAAAAAAAAAAAAAAAGAGAGAAAAAGGGACAAACTCAAGGCAAATGACAGTGGGCCAAAATGAATGATTACAAGCTATACAGGGTGTCTTACATCAGTGTCTCTAGTCAGCATATAACTGTTTGTTTCATGGCTCTATGGAATATTTTAGTCAGACTGAAATTTGGAGTTATATTTTTTGCATTATGACTACTAAACCAATGGGACACTCCGTCCCTAAAGGGACCGTTAAATAGTAATATTCAGGTTGACACCACCAGGCCGACAAATAATAAAACAATAAAATAAAAATAATACGTATACATGTGAGAAAAAAAACAGCCAGACATGGCTTGGTGTAACAAAGGACAGGATGGTGACAGAAAAACATACATGAGTCACAATGTTCTCTTTGCCAAAAGGAAAACTTCAATAGCCACCTTCCTCTTTGAGGTGATTTAAACTGGAAGAAGGTTAAGTGTGATCTAACTCTGCTCACTCCATATTTAGAAAAATTAGATCAGCTATTTCCATTGCAAAGCGGTCTACCACAAGAGTAAGAACACATCATGTTCTAAACAGGGGCATAATGAATCATTACTGATTTCTAGCTGTCTCTCCAGTTAGACCTCTTGTCTGAACAGATTCTGTTAAACAACTTAACAAGATAATTAATTTAAGCACCACAATGCACAATTTACAACTAGATGTTTAATTTATTTAGCCTTTATACTTGTCAAATGCCTTGAAATGATTAGCCTTTTAAACGAATAGAATCTAATTTCACTTGATAAGTAATGAGTATCTAGGACACAGCCACATAGTGGCTCAAAACACACAAATTCTGATCATGACTAACATACTTCCCAAGATCTGTTTAAACAGCATTCATACTCTAGTGCAGGCTTCATCAAATCTTACCCTGGAGGTCCAATGCACTGCAGAGTTTAGCTCCAACCCTGATAAAAAAAAAAAAACTCACCTACCTGTGAGTTGCTAATGATCCTTATACACTGATTAACATGCTCAGGTGAGTTTGATTAGGGTTAGATCCAAACTCTGCAGTGCATTGGACCTCCAGGGTAAGATTTGATGAAGCCTGCTCTAGTGTAAACACAATTAGATCCCACTCAACAATTATGTTCCCTTAGAAACCTGCTAACTAAGCTTGTCTGATGTGTAATAAATTTTAGGTTTACAAATTCTTCCCAAACAAAAAACTATTTCTAAAGCATGCAAAATATGCATCTTTCTGTTTTAGTCCATTTAGTTACAGCACCCACTAAGAATAGAACACTAGGAGGAACAAAGAAACATGGGTCAATAAAAGAGGCAGAAGTAGTGGGCGAAAGGTGGAGGAGGAGGAGGAAGTAAATATGAAGAGGAAGTTTACAGAAGAAACAGGGCCTCCATGCATTTTAACAGCAGGCTCTGATTGTTAATGGGGAAATTACCACAGGATTACTCAAACTCTTAAAGCACAGAAATGTCAGTATATATTAGGCAAGAAATCGATGACAGACAATAAATAATTCATTATTTAAATTCCATTACATAGTGTCTATAGTGAGACATTAATATGACAAAGTAAAACTGAAATCATGAGGTATATCATTTACTGTAGGCATGTAAATGCATCTGTAATCTGAAATCATTTTTACATTCATCATTTTTGTATTTCAGGCAGAAAGAAGAAATATTGCATTACCTTCATCTCTAGAGTAATCTTCACCAGAGTGGGGCTCAAACAAATAATCACCAGTGGCCAATTCAAACGCCTGAAAGAGCAGTCCAATATCAGGCCTAAATTGTTACCAAATTGATTTACATGATCTCACAACAGTGCGTGTGGATTTACATAGAAGTAATGCAGATTATCAAATTGATGAAAGACCACGTGTAGCTTCTCACCATGCAGGCTGTGCTCCATATGTCAGCGGGTGTGTTGTACCCCGAGCCCAGCAGCACCTCCAGGGAACGGTACTGTCGGGTCTGAATGTCTTCAGTAAAGTGCTTGTGCTGAAAAGCAGAAAAATCACAGCAATACTCAGCTCTGGACAAAATCTGATTATTCAATTTATAAAAAGATGAAATCAACTTCTATATTTAATAAGCGCCTGTGCACCATTTATCAGTCCACACTCAACCAAATAAACGTACAATAACATTCAAACCATTAGGGCGGGTAAGATTGTTTTAATGTTTTCATGCTCCCTAAGGCTCAAAAAACACAGTAAGTTATTTCACAATATTATAGTTTATTTAAATTTGAAATAACGGTTTAATGCAATTTATTCATGTTATGGCTAAGCATAATTTGTATAATTCATTACTCCCTCAGAAATTATATGAATTTGCATTTTTACAAATTTAGATTTCATTAGATTAAGATTCTTACCACCCAGCAGGCATTGCCAAGGTCGGCAATCTTGACCTTGATTTTGTCTGCGTTAAGTGGCTCCAGTGGATTGACCAATAGGCTTCCAGATGCCAACTTATCTGGAAGAGAAAAAAAATGCTCACTATGCGTTTACTTGGAAAAAAAATTGTGATGCATATTAGAAACAGCACAAGGATGAACAAATAATGACAGTTTTTACATTTTGTGTGAACTACCCCTTTAATACATTAACCAGCATGTAAAATAATTTAAATCCTCTTAAAAGCCATAGAAAAAAAAACACTGACCATTCTTTAGCTTATCCTTGTTCTGTTCTCTGGCTCTGGTTCTAGTCTTTTGCTGATCTTGTTCTCCGCATGGCAGCTCTCCCTCCTCCGCCAGCTCTTGGCCTGAAGTGCCATTACTATAGCAGGCCTGGTCCAGTTCAGGGGACTCTGCCCCATTACAGTACTCATACATGCTTTGAGCAGTGTCCTCTGGGCTTGTGTTTGCATTATGGTGGTCCTCCTGTAGCAGTTGGCCATGTTGCTGGTCTCCTGGATCATCCTCCTCAAGTTGTGTTTCACTGGAGTGCATACAGCCGTTACAGTTGAGCTCAAGCGAAGCATCTGAAGTTAGTCTCTCTCTGATCTCCACTGTTACACAATATGTAGAGAAACAGAAATATGTTGGCGATGTGTTAATGGCAGCTGATTTGCATGGAATCATAAATGATAGCAAAGTTTAGATTATTGATACAAATAGAAACTAACTTGTTGTGTCCTCTGTAACAATATCTTGAAGTGATGCTTGTCTGAGTGGGGCAAAGGAGGGGGATTTGGGGGATTCTGGGTCATCATCCTCTTCCTCTCTGCCTTCAGGCCCAATCTCCATCTCTTCCAAGTCCATAATGCACTTCTCCAGGAGCTCCGCTTGACGCTTTTGCTTCTTCTTTAGCTTCTTTTTCTTGTTTTTTGACATTTTTGGAGCCTGAGGAAATGCAGGTAATTATGTTAATGCTAAAAAGCAAAAGCTTTTTTTAAACAACTAATTACTAATTAACTAATTCCTGTGATATACCCAGCCAATACTATCGTCTTCAGAGTCACAACATCTCTCGGAAAATCATTATAATATGCCAATTTGCTGCTCCAGGAAAACTGTATTACTATAAATGTTAAAAACAGTTGTGCTGGTTTACATTTTTTTGGACACTGACATTTTTTTGGATTCTTTGATTAAGACTTATTTGAGAAGTCTTTTGTAACATTATAAATGTCTTCACAGTCACAGTGTCAAGATTTTAAACTGTAAATAACCCAGAACATTCTTGGAATTAGGAACAACAGCTCAGGATTATATTCAGGGAACTATAGAAAAAAATAGAATAATCGTTTGAATAAACATCTGCTAAAGAAAGAAACCATACCTGTTTAGGTGCTGGGGCAGTGCTCACTGAAAGATAAAAACAACAATGACAGCTTACAAAGTAAACCAATTTCAAGAGCAGTATGCTAGAGGGTAAGAAACTTAACGAACAAGTTGTGCTAATGAGAGAATGTGAACTGACTAAAAAAAAAAAATGTGGGGAAAAGTTGACACATTATCATTCAAAACTGACTTAAGCTTAGTAATAAGTGTGCTTCAACGTTTGTGTGTCTCAGAAAGCAGGGCTGCCATACCTGCTGACCCAGATGGAGGGGGAGCACCAGCTTTCTGCCACTCAGTGGCTTCTGCAGCCAGCCGTCTGATATACAGCTCATCCACACTCATGAGAATGTTCTCTGGCTTTATATCTGTGTGGATGATTTGACACTTGGTGTGCAGGTAATCCAGACCTTGAAGAACCTGAGAGAAGGGTAAAAAAAAAACAACAACTATACAAACAACTAACAGCATCTTCGTAAACGTACTTAAGCAACACAACACATAACTACATTATTATTATTGATTATTCACAGCTCTCTAAAACTGATTTTAATTGCTTCTGATTCTAATTGAGAAACACTCAAGTATATATTTTTATTTTTTTAATAAAAAAAAAATTATTATTTTCACCAAGGCTGCATTTATTTGATTAAAAATACAGCAAATACACAACTATTGTGAAATATTACCACAATAATAAAAAACACTTATTTCCATTACATTTTTTGTTTTATGTAATTTATTAATGTGATTGCAAAGCTAAATTCAGCAGCCTTTACTCCAGTCCTCAGTGTCACATGATCCTTCAGAAATTATGCTAATAATAGAATTTTGGAAAAGAATCGATTTTTTTTTATCAAATCTTGTGCGCTTTAAAGTTACTTTTGACCAGTTCCTGCATCCTTCCTAAAAAAATTATTCCTAAAAAAACATGAACATTATGTCTCTTCTGTTATCAAAATACTCTTCATTTTTATTAAAACCAAAAATGTTAAGTAAGACTGTAAACCCATATTAATTAATCTGTAACTGATCCACTGAATCCAGGACAGTTAATTAGTCAAACCATAATTACGTGCAAACTGATCTGGTTGTGCGGTGGTGCTGTGCTGTGTTACCTGTCTAATGATGCTCTTGACACAGGGCAGAGGTAAGCCTTGATAGTTGGACTTGATAATCCATTTTAGCAAGTGGTGCCCTAGAACCTCAAACACCATGCAGACATCTGAAAGCTCAAGTGAAGGTAAAAAGGAACCTGCTGTTGATAGATGTTCTAACTAAAAAAACATAATACCAGAATAGCTTCTCTCAGTATAACCACTACCACACAACAACTGTTTCCAAGACAGTCACAAGTGCCCTTGTAAAAGAATTTGGGGTATCTTAAAATAGCATGGGACACCTGCTTCAAGACTTCTTGACCCATTTTCTTTCTCACACATAGACACAAACAACATTCTTCATATTCAAGGATACGAGTCCCATTGACCCCTGAGATCTTAAAGTCGTCCAGTAGCTGCACAACCATCTCTCTGTTTGGATCATCAGGGTCTGTATTTCTGACCTAAAAATAAAAAACAGAATAAATAAATGAAATTAAGCATCCTGATTTAGTGATATCAAAATAAGCTTACTTGAAAAATAAAACTCTATTTTTTTTTTTTCTAAAAATATATTATTTATAACATTTCTGTTTCAGAAGTTTCTTTGGATACGTACAGATCTGAGTAACTTTATTTCATCCAGAGCTGTTTCAGTGTAATGCTCTGCACTCTTTACCACCTTCATGGCAACAAACCGCTTCCCTCTGCAAAGGAGGAAAAAAGGAAGAGAAAAACTGTATCATGCATATGCTATTTTGGCAAATATAGTTTTGTCTTATTCAAAATTACACAGCTCTTACTGGATGTCCCAGGCCAGCCACACAGTGGAGAAATGCCCCCATCCCAGTTTACGGATCACATGGTATTTACCATTGAATAGGTCCCCTATTTTCACATGGTGATATCCTCCTAACCAAAGAAGAACAGCAATCCTTCAATTTGCATTCAGACAGCTAATCGATTGTGCTATATTGCTTTTATGGGCTGATTTTGAGCAATCAATTTAAAGTATGTTTAGACTAAAAATAGAAGTTAGACATAGTTAGAACTATAGACATTTTAAAACAACTAAATTAATAAAGCAAAACCAAAAACAAATCATAAATAAAAGCGAATAACAACATCACTTCCCTTTTACATTAAATACAAAGAAAATGCCATAGATTTTAGAAACATACAGCAATACAGTACAAAATATCCATTTATTTTGCAGTTTACAGTAGTTGCGCGTTGCATTTCTAAGAAGAAATTGTAGTTTCATCAACAACTATGAAACAAGGAAGTGCTTCTAATCTTTTTAGCTTTCTCAGACTGAGCTAGTCATTTCAGCAATTGTAGTCTAGTCTATGATAATCAAGCTAACTTGTAATTTTTGCTGTCAGAAAGAACTTATAGAGCTTTGTCTCCAACCTTTGCAATAGTCATTAGGATCTTCTTGCTCTTCATCGTCAGAGCCGAGGATTTCCTCATCGGGCTCCTGTATCTGGGTCTCTGTAGGGGGCTGCTGTTGTGATGCCCCGCGTGGAGGATGTGCTGGCCTGAGGGATGACAGTACATTTCATTTAGGTCAATGGACACACAGTCTATATCGGGCCGCCCTCTTACAGTATAAACACTCATAGAGTCATCCTCTTCCATGAAAGACTCTTCGAAGCTGATTTTACAAGGATTAAAATGTTCCCGACAACTATTTCAGCATGTGATTTTCATTTTCCACACACAACACTAAAAGGGCCCACATATAAACAAAATTTTATTACATAAAAACACCTTTAATGAGCTCACTGAATAAAATAACTGGGCTGACCTGAATAAAGCAGATATATATTCTAGTGAAAGAAACAGAAGTTGAAATTATAAATTAGAACAACTTTGTGATTTAAATATTCTTCACACTAAAAAAAATGTTTTTTTGGGAACCATTATTATTGAGAGTGTAAATAAACAAACTTTACTTGTTATAAAAAAAAAAAATTATGATTCTAAAAACAAATCTGATTCTAAATCCAAAAAAAACACAATGTGCACACAGCTAGTGTTTTGTTTTCTGCTGCATAAGACCTGTTGTTAAACACAATGTTGACAAACTGCTGTGTAAAAAGTCTACTAGTGTTTCAAAGCATTTCACTTTGACTGCATGCATCCATGCTTGGTTTAACCCCATGCAAGAAAAACACCTGTGCCTTACGTCGCAAAAACTGAAGTGAAAGAAAGCGCAACTTGATACTCTGCATGTCAAAAAGATGACATAACTTAACAAATGTTAAAAGATATATTATCAAGAGCATGGTTCAACAACTAAGACTGAATAATTAGAGCAAACTCAAGATGACTCATTCTCTACACACATACACCTAACAGACACTGTGTTTAACAACCTACTGAGCAATTTCCAGAACATCAAAAAAAAAAAAAGTCAACAGGCAAAATTCCATGCTATGGATCTTAATTTCTAAAAATTACATACCAGACAAACGGTTTAACTGTACACAACTCAGTATACATACAGGCAGTCTCTCTTAGGTTTAAGTCTAGCATCTTAAAAGTTAACATTAACCTTTAAAGGGGGGGGGTTTATAAAGCACAGACTCACTTCTTGGTCGTCTTCTTGGCTTTGGCCCTTTTCTTCCTCGCCTGAAGTGCCAGAACTGTTGTGATAAATGAAGTGCAATTGACATTTAAATTATTAATAAAAACATCACTTAAACTCAAAAGCAGCCAAACATAGCCTGACAATAATACAGGAGACCCACAGACCGGTGATAGTGATCTTATGTAATCTTATGTAATGCACACAAACAATACACAGCTGGGTGTTTACAGTGTGACAGGAACTGAGCGCTTTACACGAGTGCAGACGTGGCTCTTTAAATAACAAGCATTTGTCATCTGTTTTTATAACGCCAGGAACATGGATGCAAAAAAGAGGCTATAGTAAATTAATTCCTGAAGTTTCCACGACAGCAAAGAGGAAAACAGACGCTTTCAACTCTCATCCAGCTGATACGTGCACGCGCCAGCTCATAAGATTAACGTCTAACGTTATCTAAATCAAAAGAAAAGCGACATCGCTTAAAGTGAAGACGATACAAACCGACAATAAAACATGCCTCTGGGGCGTGATGAAAATAAATTTAGCTCACTTCAGCTGCAGACTCAGTGGCTAACATGCTAACGCTAACGTTAACGTCCCAATACAAGGCAAAATGCGCATTTAAGCTTTAATATTACACTAATCGTTAGAGTCATAACGTACGTTAGTCATCTTGCCTCATGTATAGACGTTATAGCTTCAAATAAGGCAAATATTATTCAGAGAAAGTCAAGGAAGAGATTACCTTTTCTCTCCATGTTGGCCCCTTAGTTGGCGGCTTGGGTGGCCCTGCGCATGCGCGCACCTCCGGACACGCGCGTCTTGACTCTTGCGCGTTCTCAATGCGAACTGTTTTTTTTTTTTTTTTGGTGACCCTGTCTGTGAAAACCCTTTGAAGTAATTTACTGTTATCTACATAAAATCATCTTTTATAAGCTATAGAACATTCTGTGAAAATGTAACGTTGATATATTTAATATTTACGGTATGGCCATGTCAAAGATTGAAAATATAGTGAAATTAATGGTTGAAATCAACCTTTCAAGTTTATCTCAAAATTTGATTTTGACACTTTAGGAGGGTTTTCACAGACATGGTCACATGTGCTTTTGCATATTTGCGAAAACAAAGCTCATTGATCATAAAAATGTGTGTTAATACATTTTTAAAAGAAACCCAGACCCAGGGTGGATAAGGTCAATAATTACCTCACTCTCTATTGTTCAACATAAAACAAACAATCAAAACAAAGAAGCAGAAGTTTCTGAAAAATATCGGCCTTTATTTTCAGTAAACAATGGTGTGTTTGTTTCCATGTTTTCTATGTCAGGTGCTAAAGACGACAGTTGCAGCTTTTCAGGTTCATAAATACCACCTCAACAGTATATAAATATTTTACTCTACTTTCATATTTGAACATTCAATTAACAGTATTTTAAAATCAGCTACTGGAGGCAGAATCATATCTCATACAGTTCATAGTAGCAACCTCAGGTGAATAGACAGACAGACACACACACACACACACACACACACACTCTCTCTTTCTCTCCCTAGGAAACGCACACAAACCATGTGAAAAAGATCAGAAATAAAACGGCTACAGATTCAAAAAGCTTTATGGAACGTATATTTACAAATAGCCTAAACATATCACCAATACCCAATGCAACAATTTACATTTTTCATCCTAGCTCTATCAAAGGAGATTCCAATAAATGCCATCTTTATGAAAATTGATTAATGAGGAACATTTTTGAGCATTTTAAAGGTACTGCACATGTGATGCATTGTACACAGAAAGAACATTATAACAGCAAAACTAAATACTAAGAAATTTTAGGAAGATGTTACATTTACTTGAATGAAAAACGAAATGTTGAGATTACTACTACTGGAATCTTCTGAAGAGATTCAGTGTGTGGAATAATGATTTTTGATGACATCTATTCCTTCTTTTTTGCCCAGCAGACGACAAAGAAAGAAAAGAAACATCCTACTGACTGGCTGATTACAATACTGCAAAATGACAGCATTACTGTATAAGTAGTACAGTTTGTTTGATTGCCATACAGAAGAGAAGGTCAAGATTCCATTTCATCTCCCTCAAAGACTGGCGGCTCAAAACTTATCATCTCTTCATATGTCTGACCTGAACAGGAAGAGAAACAAAATATTTAGGCTTTTGACTGCAACACACACTAAAACATTAATCTATTCTAAATAAAAAATCTTTACCAAAACTGCCAGTTAATTTCATTAAATTAAACATTTTATTAAGTAAAGCGGACAAAAAATAAATAAAATAAATAAATATTAGATGAAAAACTACCAAACAAAATAGAAATAGTGCCTATGCAACTGACTGAAATACTTGAAGTACTAAAATCATTATCTGGAAAAAAAAACAAACAAAAAAACCCCTAAATATTAATATTTTAAAACTTAAACAAAAATGTATAAAAAGGGTAAAAGCACAGAAATCCTTTCTAATAGTAATAGTAAATGAATATACGTTTTTAAAACTCAACTCAAGTGAAACTGCTAAAAACAGAGCAAATAAATCTTGACTCACGTTTCCACTCTTCAATGTCAAGCTCTCGGCTCTCAAAGCTCTGGTCGAAAGGATCTGCCTCAGGTTCATCATCCGGGTCATGGTACTGAGCAAAGTACGGGTGAGCCAGAGCCTCCGCCGCCGTGATGCGCTTATCCGTGTCCAAAACCAGCATCTTCTCTAGAAGGTCCACAGCTAAAACAGAAAGAATTAAATGTTACGCCAAAAACAAATACTTCCAGCTTTTTTTCTCTAAATATTTTACTGCCCCATTTTTTTCAGAATGTGTACACCTACACTAAATATATCAAAATGAACCAAAACTGTATTTGCACATGCACAACCATTAAGTAGTTAAAAGAATATATATATAATAAAAATAAATAAATAAATAATATTTTGCACACAAAAAAAATAAAAATCCACAGCACTACTGCCACTTGTACCTAGTGGATTAGCTCCGATAAACACATCAGCAAAATTCCTCTTGGGCATCTGAGGAAGGGAGTTGATGTAAGTACGAGCCTGTGGAAAGAACCAGGTGAACCATGAGCAGTCAGAGGTAATGAAATGATGCTGATTACAGTCATTATCAAAGTATCAGCTATATTCATTTAAAGCTATTACAATTATATTACAATTAAGAATTGAGCTTGTTGCAATTCTTGACTCGATCACCATGACAACTGCCTGTATTTTGTACATTGCTAACCCTGTGAATCATAACATTGTGGTGTTAGTATGCAGTGCCATTTGAATAATGCAGCAAACAAACAGCTTCAGAAGGCAGAGGGGTCTGTGCTGGGCTGGCATTGACAGACAGTGATTTCAGCTCACATAGATCAGTGAATAACTGCATGACGGCTCAGCGGCAAGCAGTGAGCAAAGGAGAAAGTGCTGGAGAAGATAAAGGAACCTCACTGGGTCGAATTTATTATCCCTATTACCTTTGACTATATGCTCCACATAAAATAACGTTTTAACCGGAATGGAAAGCATTCTAATGAATATTTTATCAATTTGACTGGCTGAGTGGAGTTCCAGTCCGACGTCGCTATTTGTATCTCTCAAGCTTGTAACTGAAGCGATTTCAGAACGCTTGTTTGGATCTGTGGTTGTATCTGGGACGTACAACAATCACTCTTGATTTGTGATATTGCTTTATTATCCATTAATAGCACTTTTAAATGCAGTCCGTATTTCCAAAATAAGGTCTGCTAATTAAAGGGCATGATTCTGCAAACAAGGGGCTGGGTGACAGCGAGCTCACCTCATGGCTAGGCATCGTGCTTATTAGAGAGGCAGGTGGAGTTCCTGTAAGTCGCATTATCTGTTGAAGCTGGTTTATATCTTTGAAGGCCGGGTCAAGGAGCTCACGTTCAACAAATTTAGTGTAATGCAAATTTATATAATGTTATTTAGACATTGTATTGTGGTTTTCCACTGCTCTAGGGAGAAAGACATGATCAAAGAAAGAGAGAGAGAGGAGAAATTGGCATGCAAATCGTGATCATATACAGCAGAGAAGAATGTCATGCTTTTTGACAGAGATTTTGACAAGGATTAGAAATCAGTTGAGAAATACATCAGCAGAGCTGGAAGACAAAACGCAGGCTTGTTAATTTCAGTTTAGATGATTCAGTCCCAAACAGACCCTCAAGTCAGTCTTTCTTCTAAAAGTGAAGCCAAAAGGTCAAAGTTTAGTTACAGAACACTGGAAAAGCATACTTTTCAATTAGCGACAATCAATACACATACCCAGTTGGAAAATCCAGCTTATAGTGTTAACTGTATTTTGATTTCTAGCTGGTCATCCAGCTGCCATATTTCAAAAACTAGCTTTTTCAATTGGTAACTAGTCTTGTAGATGATCTACCAATTTTGGGTCAGTATTGATTTACTTATTCGTAAATGACACTGAAGATATTTATAATAGTACAAAAAATGTATTGCAATTAAATACTGTTCTTTCAAACTTCCTAGTCACAGAATCCTCATCCAGCCTGGACCAGAAAAAAAGTTATTACAGCTGCCAGCTTCAAATGGATTTTCCACTTTAAAAATCAACACAGGCAGGCATTTTTAGCAAGTACACACTTCCTAAATATATCAAACTCACAGAATCTGATGAAATTTTCATTAACAGCTCGGGTCCTGGAGTTCCAACCAGAAGCATAATAAGCTTCAACTGATCGATGTCTAATCAAATGAGATGAAGGAAAACTAGTGTGGCTCAACAAGGAACAGGCCACAAAAACAAAGCAATGGGAATGCTTATTTTGGTTATATGTGTACTTAAAGAACAGGAAAGCATAGACGTTTTGGTCACATCTGTGGAAAGACGAGCAAGCTGATAAAAATAGCACAGGTTGAATATTTTCAGCCTGCCCAGCAAAAGCAAGTCAGAAGAAGGTGCACAGGTGCGCTCTGCCTGTGAAAGGGGGAAAAAATTTGGCAAGTATTTCTGTTCCATGGGTTGTGGAGCCAGATGCATTTAGAGCGGCAGCCGTTCAAGATACAGTGTGTCAAATATGCAAAGCCGGGGGGGGGGGGGGAAACACACCGCAACTGGAACCTGAAAACATTTGTCACTGGCAATTAGAAGTTAGGAAGAGGCATGTCATTTCCTGCAGGGCAGTTTATTGCGTTCCCATAATGATGGATGATATATCTTTCCAATCATTGTTGTGTCTTGGGCTGTAGCTTAAAAGGCGGAGCTTAAGCAGAAAGGACAAAAGTTCAATTTAAGACAAGAGCTTCTGGCGTAGCACAAATACACACAGCAGGGACAGAAAAATTTAAAAAACACGGCAAATAAATTGTAATGTGGTGCAAAAAAAAATAATGCATACATTTTGTATACGTGAGAGTTATTGCACACTTAAAAATACTAAATTGTGCATTTACTGGCTTGGAGCCATGGTGCAATTTGCAAAGAATTATTTGAAGGTCGGCGAGGGGGGAAATGAGAGGAAAAGGATACGATCTGTGCCAGGAAACAGAGTCCTGCCTGTCAACAGCTCAGCCATGATGCAGCCTACTGACCAAATGTCCACTGAAAAGAAATGAAAAAATAACATTAGTGGAGAGGCAGAAAGCACATGTTTCCTCTCTTGCGTCCTGACCCAGCCATCTTGTCACAGAGAGCTGTAAAAACGGCATGGATCCTCACTTAGGCAAACCCATCAAGATTTGGCTGGTTAGAGTGCTTGGTATTTGTCGGAACTGATTGACCATTCAAGCATTTGGGGCAGTGAAATTTGACAATTCATCCTTAAATAATTCAGAAAGTAACTTGACCAAAGGTGTCAGTAAAGGCATTTACATCTTTACAAAATAAAAAACTATTTCAAAAAATGCTGCTCTTTAAAATTTCCATTCAAAGAATCCTTAAAGAAAAAAAAACAAAAATGAAAATTATATATATTATATATATTAAGCAGCATAACCGTTTTCAACATTGATATTCTTAAAAAAAAAAAAAAGTTTCTTGACGACCAAATCAGCATTTCAGAATGGTTTCTGTAGGATTATGTCACACTGTAGTCTGTAAGTAATGGCTGCTGAAAATTCAGTTTACAATTTAAAATACATTAAAATCTGTAAGAGACTTGAGGATAAGTGATCTCTTGTTCTAAAAAGCTATTTTCCCCCCATTGATTCAAAAAGAGTACAATTTGTATTGTATCAGATGTGGCTGTAGGTGTGTTACCTGTCATGTTGTAGTGCATCCAGTTCAGCATGATCTCTGGAGCACGGTACCACCTTGTGGCCACATACCCTGTCATCTCATCATCTGTGTGTCGAGCCAGACCAAAGTCAAGGATCTAAGATAAAACAAAAAGAGGGGGAAAACATACTGTTATTATTATTTACAGGGTAATTTGAGTAACCACATTACAATCAAAAGTATAACAACCATAAAAAAAAGAAGAAAAACCCACTCACCTTAAGTTCACAGTCTTCATTTACTGCTAGGTTACTGGGTTTTAAGTCCTGAAAACAATTAGTGACAATTAGCTTACGGTTTCTTTATACCACAACCAAATGTTTTAAAAAGGAATATTTGATGCAATTTAAGAACTAAAAATGCATATACATCTCCCTTTTTTTCATATTTCTATTTCCAGAGACAAAACATTTCAGTTTTAAGTTCATTAAAACAAACGAAAATACTTATTTGTTTTTGTAAACACATAAAAGTTAATAAACATGAGAACATTTTAAAAGAAAAACCTTATGTGAGCTGTAATGTTGTCAAAATCTTTCAGATTATCTATGTGACTTCTGAGGAACACTTTTACTAAATAAATAAACCACAATAATTTTCCTGTGGTAATCGACAGTATGGTAACGATCCTGTCAACAGACAACAAGCTGAAAATAACACAGACTATTCTTTTAAGACAGAACTCAATTCTAGCAATTTCTAGCTTTAGGTCTTTACACAACAGCAGGCCTGAGCATGCAGCATGGTAATGCCAGGGAGAATTGGCTCCACAGGCCAAATTAAGGGGGAAAAAGCCTGCAGGCCATTTTTTTTTATATGCCTGAGTGAATACTTACCCTGTGAATTATATCAGCCGAATGGATGTACTGGTAAAATGAAAAAAGAAAAATGCAAGGTTAAGTGAGAGAATCAAATTCCAGATAAAGTCGTATTTAGATCAGATTTAAGAGATTCCTGTTTGTGTTTGATACAGGATTGAAAAAGTGAAGTTTCACCTTAAGCCCTCGCAGGATCTGGTAAATAAGGAACTGAACATGATCATCGGTCAGCTTCTGACACTTCACAATATTATTCAGGTCAGCACCCATTAGATGAGTCACCAGGTACCTGCCAAACAGAACACAGGAATGTTATTGTCCTGCCAACTGTTTAACCTGGTGTTGGGAGTGACAGCACAGACTGAAATGTAGGGAACATTAAGTTCTGTTTTGATAAATCCAATAATCTTGTTTTGCTCGAAGGCTGACTGCACTTTCAAAGTGATGCAACAACTTAACACAACTTTTGGCCATGGAGAAAACTTATAACTACTGTCAACTTCAAGATGTGTGACTGAATCAGTTTTCATGTAAACATGCCGGGGTCGCACATATTTTAAAGATTATTTTGGGACTGTGAGAGAAGAAAGAGGAAAATAAAGGTATATGTAAACTAGAGCTGTGCTGATACAATCATATAATCATTCATTCACAATACTGCTTTCCTTACAATAGAGATACTTTAGATATTTATTTATTTATTTGGGCATTCACAGAATGACCTTATCAATAAAACCATACATAAAGATTTTTTGTTTTTTAATTATCAAGGATGCATTAAATTGAGCAAAAGTGATAGCAAAACTCTCACATTGCTAAAAACTTCTTAGTATTTCTGAAGGGATCATGCGATCCTGGCGACTGGAGTAACAGCTGCTAAAAATTTCATTTGCCGTCATGGGAATAAACAACATCTTAAAATATTAATACAGAAAACCTTTGTTTTAAATTGTAATAATGCTTCACAACATTACATTACATTATATTGGGCAGCATAATAGAATACTGGCAAAAAAAAAAAAAGTGGACTAAATGAAAATTTAATAAATTATAAATAATTAATATATATTCCTTATGAAGGACTGTTATACTCAACTTAAAAGGAAGAACAGATATGTAAGGGTTAATTGAAATGAGTAAGTGCCATGTGTAAGTTTGCCCGTGTGTAGTGACCACTGAATCTGGCTCACTGTATATTCAGGCACATTAACAATCAGATTTTATTACAGTCTTCAACCTACCAAACAAACACTTCATGGTAACCAACAGTAGAGTCTAAATAAGCACTGACTCTTGGCAAGAGGGTGGAGCTACAGGTCAAACCGAGCCACTGTGGTACGACACACAGCAGAGCTTAAAATAAGCCCTACTTAATCCCAGAAACACTCTCCACCCAACAGACACACTCAGCATTAGAGATAATCAACAAATATATCCAACCCCCACAAAGATTTGGGGGAGAAACAACACAGATTATAGACAGTAAACAAACATACATCGCTTCTCCTTGCACAGATAAATGAAAGACTCAAGCAAAGTGCAGATGCCCTTCATCTATCACTGTGCGTCAGGTCTATTTTGGGCAGCAGAATCGATGTTAAGTCATCACAGCATCTGGTTTTACAACCTGGCTGTATCCTTAGCATTCCCCACCAACCCACGGCTGCTAGGCTGGAGCCAGGCAGCACAAAAAGCTCAGTCTCTGTCCATAAAACCACGAGAGTCCGAAAACATGCTTCTAGTAATGTAACAAATAGCACAATAGACTTCTGCAGTATTCTGTATGAGAAATTAGCGCTAAACACAAAGGGGTATATGAAGCTGTACTGTTGTATATTACGAGATTAAAGATGAACTAATGGACACTGCGCATTAAAACCAAATCACTCTTGCACAGTTGTTTACACAGGAAGTGTCTGACCATCACTGCTTCAGAAGGCAGACAGTGTTTCTTTTTTTATATGTACTAGCCACTTCATTTTGCACACCTGTCTGCATTAAAATTATTTTAATTTATACTACATTTCAAAGGTTTCTCTTTTATATCATTAAATAAAGCTCACCAAGGCTAAATTTATTTGATCCAGTAAACACATTAAGTTATTTTAAAATATATTACCATTTAAAATAACTTCTATACTTCAATGAAAATTATTCCAGTGATGGAAAAGCTGCATTTCAAGTCATTACTCCTTCAGTGACACGTTCTAAAATGCTGTTCTGGCGCTTAAGAAATATTAATTATTATTATTATAATAATCATGGCTAAGAACAGCTGATCTTCTTAACGTGTGTGAAAAACATGATGCATTTTTATAGATTCTTCCAGGATTCTCAAGAGCACCTTCTTTCTGAAACTATTTTTTATAACATCATAAATGTCTATACTGTCACTTTTAAAAATTTCAAAGTGTCCTTGTAGAATGAAGGAATTAATTTTATTAAAAAATCATTTTACTGACCCCAAATGCTTGAGTGGACCATTTTCTCCAGTTTAATTAACACTTGAAGTAAATTCATATTACAGAAAACAATAATAATCAAATCCAGTGAAGAGATCTAAGAAGGAAGTAATTATCTGACTCACACATCATTAAACTCCTCCAGGCTGGTGGCAGGTGTAAAAACATCCAGCAGCCCGATCACCTGCGAGCACAAAGGGCAAAGAACACGAATCAGGATCATTTAGTATGTACAGTCTAACATTATGATTTCATTGTGTAACCTGATAAGGAAACTCTAGAATTAAGCAATTATAGAATTCCTTGCATAACCCAATTTCTAATAAGAAAAAAAATAAAGAATTATTAATAATGGCTTTCTCTAATAGCAGAGAGTTGCACAGAATTTCCTGGATTTTTCAAGGATACAGTGAGAAAAAAATTATGTTCCAGAGCAAACAATAGCTCAATGACTGGGCTTGATTTAAGAGTATAATAACATTTAAATATATGTAACGTATATATTAACATTTAAAAAAAAATGGCACATCAATACTGTTTTACAGTAAACATCCTATTATTGACTTATTCCATTTTTTAATTTCCAACATGAATAATTTACTGTGAATTATATTTGGCACCCAACAGAAAAAAGAGAGACTTTCGTCTTGTGCAGTAACTAGCTAACATTAATTTAGAAATTCTAGTTTGCCACTCATAGCCACGTTGACCTTAAAAATATTAGAAACCATACTGAATTTTCTGCGAATAAAAACAAGGCTGTGAGTGATAGACATTACAAAGGCACGCGTGACATACTTTTTCTGTTTTAAAAATTAAATATGCCACTACCCTGACTAGGTTAGTCTTCCTAATTAGGAAATCTGCAATATATCTTCTTTTTTTTGTGGAAGAGAGAAAAACAGGTTTGAGTGAGTAAATAAATGACAGAACTTTAAATATTTGGAAGAACTAAGCTCATAAACATTGGGATTACCATAAACCACTGTGTATATTAGCCTTGTCAGTTTGATAATACCTGTGATCCAAACTCACATTCTCATGTTTCATATGCTTGAGTAGCCGCAATTCCCTGTAGGTCCGCTTGGCATGGATGATGGACTGAAATGGCCTTGACAGCTTCTTCACAGCGACCTTCAAGCCTGTCTTTTCATCATATGCAGAGCTGAAACACACATGATTCAAGCATGCCGTCACTTAGTTGCACAACTGAAACTCCAACATGCTACAACAGGACCAACGTTAAAGACAGTTACAAGTAGAAGTGAGCATATGAAAGGCGCTGAATTAACTTGTTTTACATTTCAGACTGAAACAAAAACCGGCCAGATTCTCACTTCCTCATGGAAACAACCACCAAGGCTTACAGAAGGAACTAAACAGTGAAACATGCTTACTGCAACCAATCACAAACCTTTCCAAGGACAAATTGTTTAATAATTTGTCACACGCTGACCATGCCAACAATGGAGTAGTCTTAACAATGAAGGTCGTTATACAACCTTTCAAGAACCACAGGATATTTTACATGTATAACTTAACTGGGAGAACTAACAGGTCTCATCAAAGAAAATCTCAGTGCTTCTCTTTTTTTTAAACCACTGCATAAGCTGAGAGATGAGCCTGGCACTTCAGACCCAGTGCAATCTGTTCATCAGATATTCAATTACACAGACACAATAAGGGGGCCCATGAAATATAATCTAGATAGCACGGTTGCCTAGCATCGCAACTTCTAACAGTCACTTTGGTGCATAAACAACCTGTCTGCCCTGAGTAGGAGTAATTTAGAAAATGAGCCTGGCCTTCAAACACCTGTCTGTTTAATATCACGGAGACCTTTCTGAAAATCATTTGCAAACATTAAAGACTGAGGTAGCACTTGTTTTGAGGTTAAGGAAGAAGTCTCTGAATGTGCACAAACATGACTGGAAAAAAAAAGGTCACATCTCTTCAGAAACATATTGTATTGTAACAAGCATGTAAGCTGAAATGTGCAATTTTCACAATGCAAAAATACTTCCTTTTTAATAGGCATCAACAATTCGTATATTTCCCTAAAAACAGTATGTCACTTTCGAAACATCTGAGTGCCTCTTGGAGCATCTGACACCACAATGATGGTGAGTTTGGGAAACGGTGTTTTTTTTTTTTTATTGAAGGCGCTATATAACAAACCACTTAGTTTTGATTGCATGACAGACTAGTCATGTGATGTAAACATCATGGGGGGGCTGCTCCATGTGTAATAAAAAAGCTTTTTAAACTACACCTCGTTTGCGTGTGAATATATTTTTCATGATTTTCCTCAAATATGGATCATTTATTTACCTGTAATGTTGTGTTAATTAGCAACAAATTACTGTGTGCACCTATAAGTGAATCATAAATCCAACTGTGTCAGAAAACAAACCACCGACACACTTCCTCGTCGTAGCAATACAAACCAAACGAGCCATCCGGGGGAATTAATCAGGAGATTAAGACAATAACACAAACCTAGTGCTTCCCTCATCCGAGGTGTTACTACAAGCAAACGAGAAAATTAAGTGCTATGAATCATTGACAACAGTCTTGAAATTACACGCAGCTCTGACTCACTGGCTGCGTTTCAAAACCTATCGAGCTAACTAGAATGGCAGCAATTTTAAGCCTCACAAGCGCACTAAGATGCCCAAAGCGGCAGCTCCCTTGTTTCTGGAGGCACAGTCATGATGATGCATCATTTGTGGGGTGACCTCATTCAGGACAGACCCCACCAGATGTCCGCATTAAGACCACACTATACCACTAAGTAGGGCGAATGAAGAAACGTGTGGTTCTCTATTATCAACAAACATCGCATTTTACAAGAAAAACAACTTTGCAGTGCACCACGTTCATATCTTCGACCATTTTAATGTGGGCACACGTTGCTCATCCTCCGCAAAAGGTTTATCACTTTGCAACTGAAGTGGCATGCGTGCGTGCACGCGAGGTGGCATTTGCAACATACGTGACTTTAAATGTTAATAAAGCATAAATCACACACGTTAAAAACACTCTGCAGCACTACAAGCACTTTTAACCCGCTTTTTGTAACTAGAAATCCCTCTTGCATAACAAACTACGGACTTTGGTCTTATTAGCAAGTTTGCTAACGCAGTGCAATGCTGTACGGGCCCGTAAGAATGAATGGGGGCACATCGTTCCGCCATCGAAACAACAGATAAATATTTACCAAACAGATCCGTATGCACCAGAGCCGACGGGAGACAAGTTCTGATATCGCACGGGGACCTCCCATATCGTCTTGTTGACCTCCTGGCGATAGAAAGTGGGTCTTTCTTTCTGCGACATGCCTGCAGAACGAGCGCCCGAGGCGAGTTGAGAGACTTCTGCTTTCCCTGGCTTGCCTGCCTGTGATTCAAGGCGGTCGAGTCTTCTTGCAACAATCAAAAACGGAAAGTAAACGACCGATAAAGTCGACCGCGCAAGCGGATACTCAAGAGCGAACCACCTCGTTGTGTTTAATTCATGCCAGCGGCTCCAAATATTCTTGGAATGCGAGTGTTGAGAAGTTGCTCGGTTCCGGGTCGCGGTGATTTCGAGCACTATCCCGTCTGCGTATCTCCCTGCTGCTACAAATGAAAGTCACAGCAAAAAAAAAAAAGCAAACAGTTCCCAAGCGCGCCCCCTGCAACACATTTACACGTACACAGGAGGTTTTAACAAGGCAACACAGAGAGGTTTGTTGATGTACTACAACTGCAACGTATATTTATATTTATACACACTAAAACGTTTTAGGATGTTTGAACTTTATAATGCGTAATAACATCAGAGAACATACCGCTGCTCGTAATGGAATGGTAACTGTAAAATTCTACAAGATATTTAAGATATACATTTGTGTTTAATGAAATAATAATATTTTTATACTTATTATTATTTATTCACTTTTTTTATTTTATTTTACATGAGAACATACAATATGTATACAAAACCATTCACTCAAGGTCACTTTATAAGAACAAACTAGATTTATAAAGCATCATGATTGACATAATATAAGAAACAACAATAGTTACAGAATGCAGTAATGAACAGAGGGGGGGGGGATCATAAACTAACACAGCAGACTGAATCTAACAGAACAAGATAAATCAGTAGATGGAGAAGGAAGAGGAAGATTTTTGTCTGAAAATGGATAAAACCTTTTTTTGAAGATTTTACTGCTGGGAATTACATTCTTGTTCTATATCTTTTTTTATTAAATATTTGACTAACACAATATGAAATGTTTTACAGTCGGGTGCTCTTAAGGGCTGGTAGAACACAGGGGTCAGAGGTCATATTGGGCATTGGCAACTGGGTTATAAAAGTAAGGCTAAGTTTTTCTTCAGTAAATCTGTAAGGAAAAATGGTTTGATTTAGCATGTGTAAGACCACAAAACAGCATTATAATTATTCTTGTAAAAGAACACCCCAAGTGTTATCCATCACAACGGGCCTTACCCTGCATCACTGCTAACCTGGATCTTCTCAGAGGAAGATGCTGATAGAGCTGGAAGATGAGCTGGTTTCCTGTCAGAGAGTAAAGAAAAACAAGAAAAAACTAAACCAAATATGTTTAATTATAGTTGAAGTGGGCCAGGAAAACCACTTGGCGCCTGTGTTGTCTGTCTCTACAAAAACAAGAACACTCTCACACAATGATGATACAATGCATAAGCATTTTGGGACCCTGAACTGCCTTAAGGAATTTGTGAAATGCAAAGAAATGCAGGCCTAAGATAATCAAAATCTGAATTCTGGATGCTGTTCTCTGGGTGAAAAAATGTTGCAGTGTTGTTGTTTCATTTTATTTTATGTGGTACTGTCCAAATGCCTTCCATACGGAACAACAATGCAATATCCCAATCCCAACACACTTTACAACAGACATCAAAAACCAACATTCAAAATAAATACTGGATTCGAACCCTTATTATACATTTTAAAAATATAAACTTATTTAGTTGAAGTTTTCTAATAGTAACATATATATAATGTGTTTGTCTATTATTTATATATGCAAAAAATATATATACCTTGTTTTTTGCCCATTCAATTTAGCAAAAAGCAGATTGAGTAGTCTCTCTTTCTGCTCCCATGTTAGATCTGAAATATCCACACTGGTGCTTTTCAAGTTGCTCCTAAAATGAAAATGAACCAGACCATTTTCATCATCATAGTCATCTTGATTATTCATGCACATTACGAGCAATTAGTCATTCTGCACTAAAAGCTCTCACACCATTTGTCAGCTTCTTCCAGGTCAGTCTGAACATCATTGGTGCTGTGTGGAGCATTAGAGAAGGTCCGTATACGAGGATACTCCGACCTTCCAGCCCGAGCCTCATTCATTTTCCAGCGATAGGCCTTCTGAGCCTCCTGTCTACATACAAAATCATCTTCAAATGTGTGAAGCACTTCCAAATGCGAAACTGAATTTTCAAAATGCCCTATTAAAGGATAATTCACAGACCAGTGTTTAGTTTCCATAACATGTGCAAACCTGTAGAAGTGTTGTTGTGTTCTTATTTCCTTCCTTACATGGTCTAGAGCTAAATGAAAGAAGAGTTCAAGTTCTTTGCGCTGCTCAATGATGCTTTGAGCCAGCCGTTTCACTTGGCCCAGCTCCTTTTCACGGGCAGCTAGAAGCATTTCCAACCTCTCGAGGTCTGCGCTGTTGGCCTGCATACTGACCATGGCATGCTGCTCCACCTCTTCTCTCTCCTGCTCAAACTCCCCAGACATGAGGCCAAGTGCTTGCTCAAGTGTGACCAATTTAGCCCTCAGCTCGGAGATCTCATTTTGCTGGGACTTCATCTGGGAATCACCTTCTTTTCTCATCAGTTCATTCATCTCCTGCAGAATGAATCAGTGTAAGGTTGGTATAATCACAAGACAGATGCAATGTCCTGAACACATCTGAAAGCCAGCTCTACAAAGCCTACTGTATCATATTTAGGGTAAAAAGTGAGTGTCAAATATGGTACATAAGGTTTTGAGTAATTCTACTTCATGTTTTGCCTCCACAATAATAACTACAGAACCTAGGCATTTAAATATTTTATACAGAGTGACAACTGATATTTATATGCAGTTTATGTAAGCAGTCTATAGTATATTGTTACAGTGATGCCATTGATTTACATTACAAGCTATTAAATTATCAAAATCATACTTTTTGTCCATAACAATATTTTCACCCATTTGCATATTTTGTGCAGTTGTGCAGCCTCTTAATAAAGCTGCTATGTCCTATTCCTTCTTGAGTGTGAATAAACTTCCAAAAAACTGTTCCATTTCTAAAAATGTGATTTCCCAGACAATTTTTCAAACTTCTGGTTTTTCAAGGTTAAATTGTACTTTGATTTTATTAAGTGTATGCTTTAATTAAATACTCTACTGAGAAAATGTCTCTTAATTCTCCTGATAGTGGTAGTAGTAAGTGGTAGCACCTTTAAAAGAGCAAGGGAAGCATTCTTCTCTGTCAAGGTTAAATTAGTCCTCTTCAGTTCCTCCTCTTCTTTCACATAATAATTCAGTGCCTCATTCAACCGTATATTCTCCTTGAACACAGTATTTGATGTTGTACTGAGCTGCCTGTTGGGAGCAAAACGATACACATACAAAGGTCATATATGCTGTATTTAACCCTAATGATGGGAATGAGCAATAGATTCAATGATAGAAAGAATGGCTGCTCACGCAATAGCTTCATGATGTGCTTGCTCTGCAAGCTGACTGATCTTTTGCTCCGCTTCCTTCTCAAGGTGAATCTATACAGAAGAAGATATTGCTGACTGTTCTACCTTGTATTTTAATGGAACACCGGGTCTAAACAAAGTATCTAAAAATCTGTAACAAATGGATTTTAAATATGATAGTAAATGCACTTTTGAAACACATTTTTATGCATTATGTCTTTCTTAGAAATGAATGCATAATATATTTCGCATCTGGGTTTTCTCACTCGTGCTGTGTAGAACTTGTACTCTGCTCTCGCCAGACCGTCTTGGTGTCCACGGTCAGCAATATAATTTTTTTCTCTCATCTAAAAGCACAAGAAATACATTATAGGCTATATTAGATTTCTGAAGTTTTACAAATTTACATAGCTTATTAAACAGTTATTAGCATTGACTGTGTAGTACACTGATCAGGTCTTCTTCCAGATTGGCCTTTATTTTGCGAAAATGCTTAATGGTTTTGAGCTCGCCCTGCATCCTCTGAAAGTCGCTTGACCTCTGCTTAAACCTGTCTTCTAAAGCATCAATCTTCTGCATGTATTCAGCCACCTGCAACAGTCAGTTGAACCGAATTATGGGGGAAATTCAAATCTAGCATGATAACAGCTTCTTGAAATTAAGTTGTAAAAGCTTGACATAATGCTAATTCTTTTGGAAAATAACTCAAATTCAATCAGTGCTTACCAGAAGGTCTTTCTCTTGTGAAGCCTTTGCTTTTTCTCTTTTCAGTTCCTCTTCTAATGCAGCAATCTTATAGGAGACAAATTAGTAGGAAATGAACTGCACAGGTGGATAAATTTAAATGTTTATGACAGAGATGTAAAATGACAAAAGCAGACTAACCGTTGCAGTCTTTTCACGGTCTGTTCTCTTCAGAAAAACAATAATATCGTTTGTGTCTTTCTCTGCTCTGTATTGCTGGTTCGCGAGCTCCTCGTTGGCTTTGGCGAGCGCGCGAGTAGCTTCGCGATACTCAACTCGGGAAATTTCCGTGATATTAAACTTCGCCTCCCATAAATCAGCGTTTGATTTGAACTTTTCGATTTCTGACTCCTTGTCGGCTTTAGATTCATGCTTGCCTTCTTTCTTACCTTTTCTGTAAAGGCGTGAAGTGTAAAGACAATTAGAGAAAGCAAGTATCTCAAAGGCTTACTGTATAAAACAAACCTAAAGCGACATCTTTCATCCATACCCTTTTCCCTTGCCCTTGTTTCCTTTCTTTTTCGGCATCTTTCGGCGCTTCAGACAACTATCAGATAATATTGGAGCTGCACGAGCTCATAGTTTCATGCTGTTTACATTCGTTACTATGGAAACGGCCTGAGCCACTGACGCAACAACATAAGATAAATTATTTAAATAGTAAATAAAGCTACACATTTGCTTTTTTAAATTGTGTCCTTATCAATATTATTTATTAAGACGGCGCTTTTTTAAAAAAACGAAAACTTTTGTGAATAAAGTCGAAATTCTACGAGGTTAAAGTGGAAATATTGCGAGAATAAAGTAAAAAT
Source organism: Enteromius radiatus (assembly GCA_032357445.1). Classification (NCBI taxonomy): domain Eukaryota; kingdom Metazoa; phylum Chordata; class Actinopteri; order Cypriniformes; family Cyprinidae; genus Enteromius; species Enteromius radiatus. Next base: position 9,642,980 of record JAUCMS010000145.1, on the reverse strand, counting down.
ATTACGAGAATAAAGTCAAAATGTTTCAAGAATTTAAATATTTCAAATTAAAATTATGTATAGTGCACTTGCAAATGACCTGGATTGAGAGAAAGCCACCGGAATTTCATATATTGTTGCGTCCGAGCGGCCGCTTCATCTTACTGGGATGAGATCTAAGAACTCGCGGAAACAGCTTAATATCAAGAATATGATATTCATTTAAAGGCTGAAAATGAACAATTTTTATCTTAACATCAGCTCACAGACTCAGTCGATATTCCTTTGGGGGGCGCTGTAGCTCCTTATTTAATAAGCTGTTTTATTCATGGTAGTCCATAGTAAATGATTGGGTATAATACTTAACGTCTTATATTCATTATTTGTAGCATGCCAGACAACCAGCAATCGCAATAATATTCCGCTTTGTTGCTTTTGATATAAAACAGCTCAGCTTTTAAATTAATGTGTTTCTCCTCTTTGTTTCAAATGTATAGCAAGATATGAATGTGAAGGAACATCAGAAGGCATAGGAAAACCGGCTATATAATTAATTTATAATGAAGTCATTGTAATCGGGAAAATTATTGATTTACACTGCCGCATATGTCAGGCTATATATATATATGTCATGTTATAATATATATAGGCTATTGTTTCCCGTTTTGAAAGTGGCAGATTTTGAAAGCTCAGACTTTGGAATATCTCCGGTCGGTGCTCCCAATCTAGGCCGACTTTAATATAGTATTTCGACTTTATTCGTAAAATATTTCGAGTTTATTCTCGAAATATTACGACTTAAATCTCGTAGTTTTGGATTTTCTTTCTTTTTGTTGTTGTTGTTTTGGTGGCACTAAAACCCCGTCGTGATTTCTTGCTTTTCCTTCAGTTAATATATAGATTTAATAACAATGGACACATTAGCTTTATCAAGTAAGTTATATTCTTTAAGAAAAACATTACAAACAAGATGACATTTCCTAAAATACATACAACATAACAAAAAAGGTCCATACAACATACATGCTAGTATGCCAAAACATTTGAATGACTAAAAAAAAAAATTAAAAATTAAACACATTACAAGAACTTTTAAGGCAGGTTTACCTGTAGCTCTCAACTCTCACTGACCAAAATGAAGAGAAGAAAAAGATAATATGATGTCAAACAAATGCAATGTAAATTGTTCAGCATTATCTTTTACAACCATTCAGGTTTCGTATACATTTTTATAGGCCTACACAATGACATAGGTCTTACATCATAAGAAAAGGTTTTATGAAAAAAACTTCTTATGATAGTCTTGATAGTCTTATAATACAGTCACAGGTGATTTGAGGTGACTTGAGCAAGGCAGACATGTTTTTCGATCATTTTTCTTTGCTCAGTCTCTCTAGGATACCGTCAAGGATGTCTTGTGACAGGCCAAACATTTCTTGCTGGCTCTCCTTTGTCTCAAAAGTTCTAGTTCATCTCCATCTCCTGTGCAGCTGATGATTTTAGAGGAACGGAATCAAAGCCATCGGATGTTCTCTGTAAAATAACAGCAGTTTGTCAAGAAAATGTCTTAATGCTAATATTACTGTAACATTTAAAACATGTATCAAGAAAGTAGATATAGAGTTAGTATAGTTAGATAGTATAGACTATGGTCAAACTGAAGTTTTTCATGTGACCTCGTTACCTCTCTGGAAAATGACTTGATCTTAGTGAAGAAAGATTTCTTGGAGAGGTAGATGAGGTCATCCTCTGCATCTTCTCCCTCCATAATGGCACAGCTATCTGCAGCTGGAAGTTCACACTCCTTATCTCCTGCAGTCATCATTAGCTTTGAGTACTTATACTGCAGCCTAAAGAGAGGATATTAATACTTTTATACATGCAGCAGCCTTCATTTATTCCCAATGTATCTACAAGTAGGCTTACAGAGTTAAAAGAACACATTTACATCCATCTTTATAGCAGAGTGAAGTTGCATGTTGTTCTTTTGTCTTAATTTACTCACAAATTCAGTGTTGTACAGTATAGTTATCTACTATGATTTTACATTTAAATTCATACAATAATAGGATTTAGTACTATGCTATACTTTTGAGTAGAGACGAACAGATCAAAATATGAAATCTGTCAATATAGATATATGATACAGTCTTGGTCAAAATGCAATTCCATATGCAGTAGGCTAAAAACAAATAATTAAAAAAGCATCTTTGTTTGAAATAACGAAACAAATATATTTTTCCTTAAATTGGCATAGATTAACATCTATAGGATGTTTTATTTCATTTAACAATATTGTGGTAAAAATACTTTTCCGTCGATTATTCATTAATCCTCATTAATTCAAATTAAACCCAAGTGATTTCACCTGTATGCTGCTTTGTTTTCCACTTCAGCAATTGTATTACTGGATGTTAAAGTAAGTCAAAAATAAGTAAACCAGTTTTTGGTCCCATTGTTAAATATCACTTTCAGTAATGAATTCTTACTTGCGTGTCCTTTTCCAGAAGTAGCAGCTGATGGTAATAAGCAATAAAGCAGCCACAGTTCCGATGGAGACACCAAACTTCAGCCAGAAGTCCAGCGTCACACAGGCACTGATCTTCTGAGGAGGCAGGGACACCCCACCTGTGCACCTCAGAGGCTGCTGCCACACATAGGTAGTCCTCTGAGAAACATAAACACTTTTTGTCATGGCAAAACAAAAATATTAAAAGTGGGAAAATGTGTGGTCTGTCATGATGTGAATTGATATGTACCTGAATTCCTTGGATACATGCACTCACAATCTCCTTATAGTTCCTCTCAGAGCAGAGAGGACAGGCATACTGGGAGCGCCACAGGAAATGGAAGGAGCAGCCATCACAGGTGCCCTCTGAACAGTTGCTGTACCAAATGCACACACAGCAATAAACAGCAATATTATTCCATCGTCTGTGTTGGAATATTTCAAATCATACAATATTCAACTTTCAAATCTGTTTTTTCCTTTGAATAGTCCTAAATGGGCTGCACCATTTGGGGGAATACAATTATAATTTCATAAAATTACGGTTAAACCACTTTTATCACATGGAATGATATTAAGTTGCGTAATTAAAAGGTTTTTCCATCCCAAAATAAAAATGCTGTCATTAATTACTCACCCTCATGTCATTCCAAACCTGTAAAACCTATGTTCATATTCAGAAAACAAATTATTATTTTTGATGCAATCAGAAAGCTTTCTGACCCTCCATAGATAGCAACATAACTGAAATGTTCCCTGGTACAGAAACGTAGTAAATAGACAGATAGTCCATCAGTGGCTCAACTTCAGTTTTGCGATGCTACCAGAATAATTTTTTCACAAGGATAACAAAAATAACATTTGACTAAACCACTTTTACTCAACAATTCAAGTTACGCCTTCTGCCTTACATCTTTTAGAGAGTATCACAGCACACACACACACTTTCCCCTCGGCATAAACAACGCTTATTTTGATCATGTACACGCTTTCCTCTTAAACGTAAACAATGTTGATTACATCAAATACGTTCTCAAAGTACTCTCCAAAATGGTGAAAGGCATTACTCAGGGGAGAAGAATGGTTGAGTAAATTCTGTTATTTTTGTTTTCTTTGCGCTAAAATAAATATTGTCTCCGATTTGTGTTCTGAAAACGAAGAAGGTCTTATGGGTTTGGAACAACATGAAGGTGAGTAATTAATGACAGAATTTTCATTTCGGGGTAAAATAACCTGTTAATTAAATCACAGCCTTTGTGATGTATAATCACACTAAGCAATTTTTGGAGTTGTGTTGTTTAAAGGCGCAGCCCTACCCAAAAAGGAAAAAAGATTATCATATTGTACCTTGGTAGGGTAAAAAGGTTCTTCGGTGTTACAGTGGGATCACATCGGAGCCTAATGGAGGCTGATCTTCCATTTTTACATGCTTGCGTTGTTTCTCTAGATCTGTTGACACCATAATTGGAAGAACGTCATTAGAGATCAGTCTGAACTAAATCAACTGAGTTTGTGAAAAATTGTTTGTGAACATAATAAAACCATTAGAATAAATTAAACACAGATCATTGTAACTACACTCACCTGTAGTAGAAAATGACATCAGGCAGCTCTGATTCAAGAGGAAAGCTGCCATCCAATGATGCGATGTCATCAAATTTGGAGTCAGTAGTCACTCCTGAGTATTAAAAGTTTGCATCTGATACATCCACAAGGTCCAGTGGGACAGGTTTATTTGATAGAGATTTCAAAGCATTGCGGCACTCACCAATTAAACTATCTCCAATAGTGAAGGGCTGAGAGGACACAACACTCTGACCTCTGACCTCAGAAGGCACTATGGTAGACTGACAGATGTAGCCTTTTACATCTCTCTTGCTTTCAGTTATATTTTCCACACAGGATGCAAGAGCCCTGTTCTAAATGACAGAGGGACACACTTTAATATTTCATTCTGAGCTTTTACAACTCAGACTTCACTACACACATCAGTAATGGATCTGGTCTAATTTGTTCTCATACTTCTGTCCCACATAGCGCCACACTGAAATGATGGAAATACTGCAGCCCTTTACTGGTGAAGCGTGGGCTGCTCTGGAAGCCAGTGACATTTGCCAGTGGAGAGAAATCATAATTCAGCATCTCTCCTTTATGATGCAGCGCTAATGTACAGTCACTCATGCATGCAGAACGGCCCTGTGAACAAAGAGGACAAACACATGACAGAAGTGAATAGATTTATAAAATAGTTGGACAGAGCATGATTTGTGAAAATTGTAATTCTTTATTTTAACATATAAGTATTCATGAAGGAATTATGACTAGGTTTTTTAATACAAGCAGCAGAAATTGTGTGTATGAATAGTACGTATTGCAATGCTATAATTATGCTAGGGTGCTGCTTAGCAATCATTAAGACACAAGGTCTAAAAGCTTTGCCAACCACTATCTATGCATACACTGCATTGCATGATTATTTATTCTAAGGGCTTGGCACCCTAACACATTTTCAGATCAGTAAAAATATGATGTGAACGATCATATACTGTATACCTATGCATTCAGGAGGAATTTATTGCTATTTATTAATATTTCCCCAAAACTATACATTTACAAGGTCACATATATTTAACACATAAGTTCTCAAGATTGCTGAACACTTTTATTATTGCCTTATCAGCTGAATCAATAACATTTCGTGAAACCTGTCGACTGACAATAGTTCCACCTACTGGCCGGAACAGGTAATGTTCAAAAGCTAGCTAAATTCAATACATGACACTTAAAAGTAAAGTCTTTAAAACGGCAGTGAGCGCAAAAAATTGAGGCCGTTCACACAACATTTTGAAAGTTGTATTTCTTTTGTTTAAATAAATAATGCTTACTTCATTACTGTAGGTACTGGGTCCGCAAGGTATGCAGGCTTGCTTTCCGATGGGCTGCTCGTGCCTGATGATGGTATTCGAGGGACAGATTTTACACACTCCAGTGCCGTTCAGCATGTAGTGTCCTGGAGGGCAAGGGACGCAGGCAGACTCAAAGTCAACAGCAGCCAGAGCACACTGACGACATTCTGACGCCACACCCCCAATCACATTAGTGATGTAAACAGAGTAGAGCTTAGCATAGTCAGAGCTGTACTCATTTTTCTGTAAGACAGACATACAGCCATAGATCATCAAAAGTTGAAATTCTCTGCAAACACATGCATACAAAAAACACATGAAAGAAATGAGAGATACTAGTTTAATCTTACCACACTAAAGATCCCAGTGCGCTGAAACCCCCAGGTGAAGCTAACAGTGTTATTGCTTTCAATAAGATAAGAGTAGGACTGCTTCCCTGTAGTGGCAGACCAACTCTCCACAATATTACTCCATTCATTTTGCCCCTGCAAAGAGATATAGACAAATCTTAGACATTAATACTCTACAAATTAGGGAGCTAAGAAATTATAATAACGTAACATTAAAAGGTATGGGGTAAGTAAGGTTAATAAAAAGAAGAATACTTTTATTCATTGCTGATGAATTACATTGATCAAAAGTGATAGTAAAGACATTAATGTTTCAAAAGATTTCTATTTCAAATACATGCTGTTCTTTTGAACATTCCATTTAATATTCCACAAAAATATTAACCAGCACCAAAAATGTCTCAATATTGACAATAAAAACATGCTTTTTTAAACACCAAACATCAGATTATTTCACACAGCATTGCCCTCACAAGAATACATTTCATTTAAAATATATATTACATTTAAAATTATAATAAAAATTCACAATGTTGCTAATTGTACTGTATTTTGATCAAATAAATGCAGTCTTGGTGAACCTAAAACACAAATGTAGTTCTAATTGTAAAAAGCATATATGCAATGCATAAAATACAGTCAGACTTACTGCCATGAAATACAGTTTACAATCAGCTGTACACATTGTTTCAAACACAAATGTTATTCTGGAAAGCTGAACTCTTTCATTGTCTTCACTCAGGGAATTTGGCAGGCTGGAAAAAGAAAAATATTAATCAATATTCATTCAAATATAAGTTCTTAACATTAATGCAACTTACGAGATATTGAGACCATTAATAAGATGCAGTTGCTATTCTTTAAAATATGTATGTGCTCACACCTGTATCCAGGTACTGTGAGTGTCAGTATCATGTAGTCAGAGTCCTGATTGCTTGGTGTGGTGTAGATGTATTCGCCCGCAACCTCCCAGCCTGTTACAACAAAACCTCTATAACTCACAAATATCTATGACAGAATGACTCTGTTATATATTCAATTATAAAATTATATCAAATTTGCTTCAAATTTTGTGGAAAGCTAGTGATGAGATATTTAGGCCTACCTGTGCTCCTCTCCGTGCTTCTGTATTCAGAGCTGAAGACTGAACTTCTCATATTACTGGGCATTTTGTTCCACCATTTATATTCAAAACCCACAACTGGTTCTGTTCCAGCGGGACACTCTGAGCATTCTGAACACATGTAAAATGATTGTTTCTAATAGTGAGCACTTTTATTGAATCACTACAATAATGTACTAAGCAAAAAAAGCATACATTTAGTGTTATATATACTGTATGTAGTGTTGCCATCAAGAGATAGAACAGAGATGCATATATGCTGTCATAGGTGAGTGAAATCGTCTCTCTGTACAGTACCTGTCCCATCTGAATAGAAGCCATGTGGGCAAGGTTCACAGGTGGAGGTCTTGTTGGAGAAGAATCCTGGATTGCATGGAGGGCAGGCCATCATCTCCCCTGAAGCCGGAAGTTGCACTGCCCCCTCCACACTCTCACTGCAGATCTTAGGCTCGATCCACTTATACATCAATTGTGTCTAAATATATACATATATTAACAGTCAGTTGTCACCTGGAGGTGTTATATCAATAAAATAAATGAAATAAAATTGTCATGTGGAGATTAAAAATTAATAAAATAAAATAACTAGATTTGTTGGATTTTTTGTGCTACCTGACCACTGGAGTCACATGGTGTGTGAGTATAGAAGTAATCATTTGTCGTGCAGGCCGGTCGCTGTAGACAGTTTCCAGATCCAATTGCTGGAGGAACACACACAGGACAGGAAAACGCCCGTGGCATTAGGAAAAACACACACACACTCGTTTAGATAAAGTGATAAAACACAGTAGGCAAATTCCACAGAGTAAAGGCACTGATGTGTGCAGGTCATTTACATGATCTTTCATGAGCTTACATTTAAATGCTTGATCACATCTATGCAGATGTAACGTTTTAAAGCCCTTTACAAGACATTTGTTGGGTGTCCACCAGTCATTTCAAATAACTGCTTACAGTGCATTATGATTTTCTAGTTTATGACTCATATATATTTGTTAGTTTAACCAAAAAAACATTCAGTAATTATATCAACAATTCAATATCTTTTCATGTTTTATAGAATTCTTTTCATTTGTACAGTTATTGTAATTTTTTTAATTGCAAGATTTCAGGATCATTTATGCACCTACATTAGGAATATAAATATGTTGTAAACACACCAATGTACAACTTACACAAAACATCCTAAAAGCACAAATATCACAACAACTATGAGCAATAATTAATGATAATAATAGCAGCTGATAACTGACCATGAACATTGCTTTAAAAATGATGAGATACACACCTGAGTATTTGTCCTCCTCACAAGGTTGGCATGCAGTGGCTCCCTTATTAGAGTATGTATTAGCAGGGCATGGCACACAGTGGGCAGCCCCTGGTTTATCACTGTAGGTACCAGGCTTACAGTGAAAACACTCAGATGTATACGAGACACCTGAAAAAAAGGTCAGTCAATTTTATTCATGCTTTCAAATTCAAGGTAGTGCACAATGAAGAGTGATGGATAAATACCTGAGATGTCAATGTTCTTCAGTAGAACCGGTTTGGCAGTATTGGCAGCCAGAGAGAAACCTGTTGTTCTCCAGTACAAGACATTGTTACCACTACTCAGCTGCACCTGGATAGAAAGCAAAAAGAAAAGGTTTTGATGCCTGAAGCTTCTATGTATTCTCTCAACAAAAAAACCCACACACAAACGCACACGCGTGCACACACACAAATAAGCTTAAGGGTTTTTATACTGTGCAAACTGTATTTTCTATTGCCATACACCACCCCTTACCTAAACCTACCCTTTATAGAAAACTTTTTTGCTTGTTTTGCTTGTTTCCTCATGGGGACCAAACAATTTTCCCAGAAGGGCAAGGATATTGTCCTCATAATGTAAGGTTTACCAGGACCCCACACACACACACACACACACACTTACATAATGGTAATCCCAGTCACTTTCTGATATCTTCATCCAGCGACGCTGAGAGTCTGTAGACTGACACTCGTCATTCTGAACCTGATAGAACATGCAGTATATAACATTGTCACATTTGTGGTTGTTATAAAACTCAATTTATTAATTTAAATGGCCTTTTATACATTATTTATCCTAAAACTGCATTATGTACAAATTAAATTTAACTAACCATATTTTCTTTTTATTCTGTATATGCAAGTATTTGGGGAATATATATATATATAGCCTATAGTACTTACATAAAACTCAAAAAACATGTGATTGTCTGGATAGAAGTATTGGAAGGACACAGATCCAGGCTTCTTTAGACTCACAGCATATGTAAGAGTTGAAGTGCACTCGTCTGTGTTAGAGGCAATGTAATCACCTTTTGGGATCCATGTTGAGCTGCACAGATGCAAGAGACACATGCAATGGGTCCCCATTAAAGCAGATTTCCACAAATGTCCATTCATTTTAATTCCACAAATTCAAGGTCCTGACTCATCAAGCACTTTTGCATAAACATTCTGAGCATGCAATTACTGTTTAGTGAATGCTGAATGGCTTGCTCAACAATCCACTTGATCTTGAATTTTAAGCACTATCAACTGTTCGCATATTCTCAAATGCTGTAGCCCTTATTTTTTCATACATATATGAATCACTCACTTGGAGCAATTTGTGTGAGTGTTTCCTAAGTTCATGCTGATGCCATGGCTGACAAAGCCAGTGGGTAAAGTGTCCCACTCATCGAAAGCAACTCCCGTCCCAAGAGAATAAGTCCCTGCAACGCATTTCTGACACTCTTGACTCCTCATGTCCAGAAATTCTCCTTCATTACAGCTAAACGCTAACAAAAGAGAAAAAAACAACAAAGATTAAAATATTGTAATGCCTTTCTAAATTTGAGAACACTTCACCTGGTAACACAGCATGCTAGAGGTGTGTGTGTTTGCTGTAGTTACTCACTGCAATGGGTGCCTTTGACTGGATCAGGAAGGCCAGTGCAGGTCTCAGGCTTGTTGGGTATTGCTACTCTCCATCGAGAGCCCAAAACATCACAGTCTGTGTACTCAAAATGATAATCGGACTGCAAAATAATGAAACATACAGCTGCATTGAAATATTATTCATTTTGAAAATAAAACAAAACTGGGACCATAATAAAATCGACTTTTATGTAGGTTCATAGCCTATACATTTGTTGGCATAATTGGATAAATTAACCACATAAACCTTATTCGTTGATGATTAATTTAGTGTTTAAGTAACAAATCAACAAGTCAGATCAATATTTGCACAGTAGGATCCACCCACTGGAGATCAATTTCAAGGAAGTCTTCGAATCCTTGTCTAAACAAACAGTCTATTATTTACTCACCGTTATGCAAAGCGAGAGAGCCCCATAAAATAAAATCTTAAGTATATATTAAAATAGGCCTATTAACATTTCCAAATGTCCTAATTATAAGCTTAATCTAATTTAACTAAGGACATTATAATCTGTAACAAGATACTTCAAAACTTAAAGGTATATGGTTTAAATGAATAAATTATTCAGACTCAAATGGGTCTGTATATGCTGTTCCAAAGAACAAGCAGCTGGCAAGTAACAAGAACCTAAATTAAACTGACAGAATGGCACCTGAGGTAACAACAGACACTCCACTTTCACAGAGCAAATCAGAATGACCCATGTGAAATGAAACAAGATTAATAGTTAACAAGACCTCAACGCGATGACTGGCTTTGCTTCAGCAACATTAGTAATGTTTAGTTAGAAAGATAAAAGAAAGAAAGAAGTTGTTGTTCTGAGCAAGCAGTCAACATCATAATCCCCACATCCATATAAATGATGAAACTGAGAAACCAAGGCAACAGAACAGACTGACATTTGTTTCTATGGTGTCTCTTAAGGGTCAGATTAACTGATGAATCTCTTACTCCCACAGAAAACATGGGCTGTTTTTTCTCACAAGGTCAGTGCCAATTTTTACTTGGTCTATTTTCAGTTATATTTGCAATAATAAAAATGTTTTAAAATGATATAATTATTATATACAGGTATATCCGTTTAGGTACACCAACAACAATGCTGCCGTTTGTTGGCTGATCATAACAGCAGATGCCCCGTTCACACAGCTCTCTAGGGCCAACGGACAAGCTTATCTAGACATGATAAAGTAAGTGTGTCACCTATTCCCATGATTATGCTCACTCTTGTTCAAACATAATTATTTTCTTGAGTGAAAAGCGAGAGCTAAAGGATATGAGCAGCAGAAAGGAAAGAAGTTTCCTTGAAGCTAATACTGATGATTCATTTGAGCTTTTTATTAACTAAGAAAACATCCAGTCCACATCCCTTATTTGCTTTATTAACTGATATAAGCTGTCAGGCTTCTTTTTTCATTTGTTCTTGGCTGAAATTTCATAAGGTTTCTTAATTGTGAAGTAGCATCATGTGATACGTGTGCTTCACTGTGTATGATGATGTGTACAATGCCATTTTCACAGCATGTAATGAATGGGGAGAAATTATGCTTTCTGTTATGTTACTATTAACGAACCTTATATTATTATAGAATGTACTGGCCTAGTCCTCCAGGATATTGCTGGGTGTTTATAATGATCAATATTCCATCAGCAACAGCATTAGCTCAGAAATGTGTTATTCTGTTAATGTGTGTCCAGCCAAGACTCAGCCAATAATTGCAGTGCATTGTGTAGTTCTACCAGCTGTCAGAAATAAACTGCGTATGACAAGTTCAAACTACTTGAAATTACGTAATTTTATAAGACTGTTGTAATATCTCAAGTTACAGAAAATTAGTATAATGCACAGTAAAGTAGCACCAACCTCTTTGCAGCTGGGTAATTCCGTTCCCCCCGTTAAAAGTAAGTGAAGCAGAAAAACAACAGGAACGCTTGGCGTTCCAACATTAAAAAGCACGTGGCTTAAATACATTTCGGCTTCCAAAAGATACGTTCACCTCAGACAAGGCGTGAGACAGTGATAGCCGTGCTGTAAATATTGCTGGGCTTTTATCCAGACACTGTTTGCACATACTAAGCGTGTAACGCGCTCAGCTCTCCTATTGGCCAGCCTCTTTGGTATGGCTGCAAACGTGTCCCTCGTATAGAAACAAGACATAAGACATTAATATTTGTAAATATTTAAAAACAAAATCACATTAAACACCGAGTACACGTCTGAGTAACAAACATTATAGTAATTATATGAGGTCTATCCTACACTTGGGAAAACGCATTTTAGTACGTATCAGCAAATTCTGGGGAAATAAAAAGCTTATAAGCGTCCTCTATTATACATATATAGGCTATAGAGAGAGAGAGAGAGAGAGAGAGCGAGCGAAAGAAGAGAGATGTCTATATATATATATATATATATATATATGTGTGTGTGTGTGTATATATATAAATATATATATATATATATAAAGGTTTACAAAGTTTGCACTTGTCTGGGAGGTATTTACGTCTCGAGCTGTGTGGCGCGGCAGACCTGAAGCTCACTGTTGGTCTCTAGGCAACGGTAGGGGGGACAACAAAAAAGTTGCAGGATCCCAAACCATCGATCTGTTACATTCCAACAGACTCATTTGGATAGATTTTGGAAATATGCCACAAGAACGAGATCCGTTCCCTTTCCCGCGATATGAGAACGATTATACTTTAACAAGGAGTAAGGAAATTCAGGTACTTCAAATTAGGACATTAAAATTTTAGAACGGTCCACTATTTTCTATTTACACATCTAGTTTGTATTAAGTTCGCTTCCTGATTATAGCCTACATTTGTTTACATATTTCACTTTTAATTTTGCTTGGTCAGAAACTGCCATACGACAAGCCAACCCATCTCGCCCAAAATGACGAACCCTGGAGAAGACTCCATAACACGACAACACAGGCCAGCTCTCGCCGAAATGTCTTTCACTATGACACTACGGTGAGTTAATTTAATTTGAATGAGGATTTGAATACGCCCATGTTAAACATGAACACGTGAAACCTAAATTAAATCTAAAGAGAAACAAGTTCTGATTCAAATCTTTATGTTTTTGAAATCTAATGACTACTACATATTATCACAAGGCACCAAAAGACAGTCTGGACATTCATCTAAAATCCACATACGACCATCATCTAGGATTATTTTTGAACAAAAGTCAAACCGTGACACAGAAGGAAACTGTCGCAGTGGAAAACGGGTAAGGACTCGTAAGGTACATTTTATAGTAAACAAAATAGTGATTAAAACCTCTGCATTTTTTTCATAAATAAAACGCACCCAAACGACAGTGTTATTAAATTTGAAGGCTCAGTAAAGTTAAAACTCGCAGCCATTTTATCCCCCACCCCACAGGACAGTGAAAAACAAAGAATTAGAAGAATCAATGTGTGAGACTGGAAACAAAGGAATCAGAGTATGGGTCGACACCCAGAAGGCTTCCATATACAGTATTAAAGGCTCCATAGGTGAGATTTAATACTCAGTTCATAAGAAAGACTCTTTGAAATCTGTAGATTTTTAAACAATGATTTTTATTATTATATTACAGAGTCCATTCACACCGCCTCTACAAACCGAGGTTACTCTCGTAAGCATGATGGCGGCTTTTACTCTGCGTAACACAATGCATACTGGATGTAAAAGTTAAGATGACTACACGTAGGGGAGACCGGGGATGATTGTAACAATTTTTCTTTAGCACCTAAAACTACCTTTTTTTTTAGCTACATGACTAAAATTTTTAGGCAAAGTACCCACATTTGTCTACTACAAATGG
>JAUCMS010000145.1:9556250-9629246 GCA_032357445.1 Enteromius radiatus | reverse complement strand
CCTGAGGAAATTGAAAATGTTACATGACCCCTATCTTATCCCTGATTCGTGGAATTGGTAGTGTTACAACTCTCCCTTTGTTTCAACTATACCCGGTCTCCCCTACTCCAACCAGTCGGTTGTCAAACAATGGGTACCAGCAATACCATGTACAAGGGCTTGAAATGAAAAAGAATAAAAGTAAACGTAGATATCCGTGTGTGGTCCCTTCTTTGACTAAAACAAACTTGTCGTGCAGCTCCGTGATGTTCACAGACTTCGAGGACAAGCTCACTGTAGAAGTTATGGTGAGATCAGAATCGCCGTTATACTCAGTGAACAAGCACGGCACATTGGATCAAGATCCAGCAGCCTGCCTGTTCTAGTATATCTGATCGATTCATCATTTCTTACCACAGTTTCAACTGTGGATGCCCAGAGTTTGTGAAAAGCCTCACGATCATCGCTACAGAAGCTCGCGAGTCGGTTATTATCATCTCTGTATCCGAGCAGGGCAAAAACTCAGACCAGATCAAATAAGATCACTGTGTAGATTTTTTTTTTTTTAAATAAACTAATTCACTCACACACAAACATTCAAGCACACAAACAACCAGTCTCACACACATGCAACCACATTCACTCAATGACCTCACATCCTGGTTGACGTCAATAAGTAGCTACTAGGAATCATGGGAACGTTTAGACAGCCCTTAAAAATCACACTGCTCTCTTGTGGCTGGTCACGGTAACGTTAAGTTTTTATTTATTTATTATTGAGGAGCATGCGTAATATGCATTTATGTATTTTAATTATATTAGCCTATAAAGTTATAATCCATATAGTGATTATTAGTTGATGTAACGTAAATGTAGAAGCATAAACAGAGATTAAAATTACATAATTTGGACAAGATTTGATTTTATATTGAGAAAACAATATCCCTGTTGTTTCAGAAAACTTAACAGGCATTTGCTTAATAAACCAGCAAAGACGGGTGTCTTGTCGGTCTTTTCAATTGCCTCACTGTGGAAAAAATAAAGAGATCAAGAGTTAATATTTTCAAGGAAGGAAGATAGTTAAAATCAGCACTGATGTCTACGGTAATTAGTTAATCTGACATCCTACGTGCCTCGTATAGGTTCAGGTTAATCTGGAATGGCGTAATGAGCTTGAACGTAGTGTCTGCAACAAGCATCACTGAACATAAACAGATCAAACTCTGACCGAAGACCACAGTATCGACGCTACTCACACAATGCTGGACCTCAATACGACAAAAAAGCAATCAACCGTATGCGTGGAGGTGAGTGTTCATTAAAAATACGTAGTTCGGATTTATTTGCTGAATCCTTTGTGTGTGTCTTTTGATTTTCTTTTGTTTTGTTTTTTTGTAGGGAAATTATATGGGTATTAAATGTTTATTGTGCAGTTAGGTTTCCCATTTTCAGAGGAACAACAGGTGTTTGTTTAGTTTCTTCCTTTTTATTTTTAGATTATTATTATTTTTTTTTTTAATGAAGCTTATTAACTTTGAACAAGACATTTTTAAAAGGCATTTTGTCTGTTTTTCAGATATAAACAATTGCACTTAATTGTTTTTGGAGTTCCCACTGAATTGCATTAACAATGCACTAAATTTGGTTCTTGTTTAATGGCATCACTCCCAGCAAGTAGTTTTTATATGACCCTATCACAAACGTTTATACAGTATGGTGATCCTAATTTGCATGAGGTATGAATTTCAGTCAGTAGTCTTATGCCGTGTTTGTTTAGGAGGGTGGAGATGGCACAGGGCTGTTTAGTGTGGCTGACACACAAATGGCATGGCCCTTGAGCGTGGCACTGTTTGACCAGAGTAAGCTGGTTTAACCCGGTCTTGGTTATAAACACTATGCTGTGGACAGGATGCCCAGAAGATTAACGTCTCATTAAGCAGTGGACTTGTCTAGGTTCCTATGTTCCAGTAGACCAAACAGTACAGTGTAGCGCTAACAATGCCAAATGCATAGGTTCACATAAAATGCATGAAGAGCTAAAACGTCTGTCCAGGGAGTATAATAGATGTAATCACTAGGGAAAAAAAGTGAGTGTGGGTTCATGAAAATGATTTGTTTATATAAAAGATACAAAATATTTAAATATGTCAATAGTTATTGATCTAAAGGTTTATATGCTGATAATAGTGGTGGTGGTGGTGGTGTGTGTGTGGGTGGTTTTTTTTTTTTTTTTTTTTTTTTCTTCAAGTCTATGTATATTAAAGTTTGTGTGTTATATTTAAAGCTTACTAAGAAATCCAGTTTTGAATATCCTTTCCTCTGTCCTATTGTATGTGGTCATTATTTTAGAGCATGTGTTTCTGAGGTCAGTAGGTCAAAAATAACTTCTGAAAGCTTCAGTGTTGAGCTATAAAAGGCTGTCTTTGCTTCATTCATATGTTAGTAAAGCAAGCCAGCGCACATTAGGAGGCAGAGCATGTCATCTCTGTCCACTGAGCTGATTTGATTCTGCGCTTTCATCAGCAGGTGGACATGCTGGCAGTATGGCACAGAGTTTCAATTGCATGCAAGAAGTAACCCACTCATTTGGGTGGATTGATTTTAATGTAGTAGTAATTTTTTATTTTTTATTTTTTCTGCAGCGGTCAGGATTCAGACATCACAAAAAAGGTACAGGCATTGACCGCTTTGAATTAAATTTGCATTGCATCAAATAAACGTGTATATATTTTAGACATCTTACAATTTGCTTCTCAAATAAATGGCATATAATAACTGAAGATTTGTTGGTGTTCTTGAGTCTAAATGTCTCCAATCTTTATATTTTCAGAGAATTATGTGTGTCATTCTCCTGTGTCCCAGCAAAGCACAGACAGTGGAGATGAGTTTATTCAGCTCAGGAAACTGAATGGCTCACCCAGTGAGTACCCCAGTCGCCAGAATCTCCATAAGGAGCTTCTGCTTGGCCACAAGAGGTAAAGAGTGCTACCTAAAAGATTTTTAATTTGCAAATTATTGAATACATCGACATAACCCAGTATTTCGAGGAGTAAAAGTAAACCTCAAGTTGAAAAAAAAGCTTTAAATGACATCAAATCTACACTAACCTGCATTTATCCACATGAACCTTTTTGTTCTCAGAGGCCTGTTGTTGGAGGAGAAACCAGAATTGCAGCGTGTGTTACAGCAGAGGAGGCTTGACCTGCACCGAGAGGAGGAACTTGCCCTCCAACCTCCTTCTGACCTGGAACAAGAGCTCCGTAAGAGACAGCAGAAACTGCAAGAGGTATTGACCAATCTCTGTCCACTTAATGTTCCTCATTCCTGAAATGGAGGGCAAAAGTTTTGCCAGATGTATGATGCATTTTGCTGTGGCTTTTTTTTTTTTTTTTCGTAAGGTTCACAGTTAAATTCTTTTACAGTATGAGATGGAGGAACAGCGGCGTGTAGAGGATGAGAAAAATGTTCCAGAATTTGTACGAGTGAGAGAAAATCTGCGTCGCATACAGTTGACTGAATAAAACCACTGAAAGGACCTGTGGAGAAGAATTGCGCCTTGTAATTTTTACTGTTTTCATATTATAAAAGAGAATGTTATGAAATTAAGTGGCATACAGCTATGATGTGGTTTAGTAATGAAGCACTCTATTTAAATGTACTGTAATGTTCCGTAAACTTGATCAAATTAAAACTGTTTATTGATACTGATGTATAACATTACCCTGTGTGTGTGGTTGTTTTTTTTTCCCCTTTTATATTAAAGTCGTATCATATTTGACAAGCATACGACCAAACTGCCATACTTAAGTCACTTATTCAGTCCTAGAAACCAAATGACAAAATCTCCAGCCACATCTCAGCACCATGATATTGTAGCATGGTCTATATTTTTAAACACAAAATACTTTTGTAATTTACTCCCAATTTACAGGCTTCTTTCCCCCAACAGTAGAATTCCCTAATCGATTCGGTGTCTTGCTGCCTTTGCTTTTACAGGTGGCACTTCTACATGGAGAGAAATCTCCACGGGCTCTTCCTTTCACATGGAAATGCCCCCGTTTAATTAGCTGATCTTTAAATTCAGGGAGAAGCAAGAGGAAAGAAAGCCTGACCATCTGCCGTAGCCCGCCTTTATCAGTAAGGTGACAACAGGAGGCAAATGGGAAGCAAATCGACAAAGAAACGTTTGTAGGAAGAAACTCGAGCCATGTTGTGCTCTCAAAATGTATCTCTATATAGGTTGACGACAGTTACGTCAAACACTCTTTCAGCAAATTACTTTGAGCAGTAACGTATTAAGCATGTCGCCACGCAGAAAAACAATGAAATTTGTGGCAGCGTGCCACTTCAGACACAATTCATACAGTCCAGAGGACTATTCGCCAGCTGTCCTCTTGTTTAACTCTTATTGTCTCGGTTTTCTCCCGCTGGCTCTGTTAGACACGCCTATCGTAGAAGAAGCGTGTGCTGCCTCCAAAAGATCACGCACGCTTACCAAGCATCTAGACAAACATTCGCGATGTAGGGGGTAGATGCAGTGGTATCGCCCGGTTTTCTACCTCGAACGTATAAACAAGCACATTTTACAATTGTTTCTCATTAAAAGGTTAATTATGCGTCTATTCATGTTTATACAAGTGTTGCTATATTAATACAAAATGGAGAATATTTCAGCTATATGTCACACACCCCCTGCACAGCTACGGTTGGTTCAGTCCAGTGGCTTTTGGCTAGCTTGAGTAAAGACTCCACATCCAGCCGCACTGTGGAGTCGCCGGCACACGCGCATCTGCGGGAATGGAGTGAACGGAGGGTGTGTATTGGGCTGGATACTGCGCAGAAAGATATGGTAAAGATAATTAATATTTGTATTAATAAGAGATATTACATTTGTGTATTATCTTTTTGTGGCACAAACGTATTTCATATATGGAAATTATATTTTATATTAAAGCTTTGCACAATGGCTCCATGAAATCGTTAATCTGAAGGCATGCGCTAATTTTTGATAAACTCTGAACTCATGTTCTTAAATATGTTTTGAGCGCATTTATGTTTTATGTTACATTTACAACAGACATAAATGCTGACCATTTCATTGTATGGACAAGTGCTGCTTATAAGGTCATTCAACCCTTTTCAAAGCATGCAAATTATTAAAGACTGCCAATTCTAAAATTAAATCTGAATTTCATGTATTTATGGGCCCGAGTTTGTGTGGATGTTGATTGCATTATGATTAATTAGATGAAATATTTACTACAATAGAAACACAAATGATTTGTTAATTTGTCTTCAAAAGCTTCATGCAGTCACAAGACATGTTTCTTAGTGCTTGCCTGTGTTGTTTAACATATTGGTATGATATTGGTACAGCCATTCTAAACATTAGAACTGTTAAATGTTAATTAAAAGATCATTTCACCTACAGATACAACCTGGCTTACAAAGTTTATCCTTTTTCCTGAAATCCATGGTATATCTTAATTAACTTTGCACTGGAATACAGATTGAAGTGGATGTCCGTTCATAGAGGACAATCAGTCTGCGTTTACACTGGCATAGAAACTTTCTTTAATTTATTAGCCAAAGGTGTTTTTGTCTTCGAGAGGCTTTTTGTCACACATTCTGATTAATTGCTTCATCTTCATTGAGTGGCATGATGAAAGCAGAGAAGTGGAATCACAAAGACTGTCTTTCAAGTCTCTTCACACACTCACTCTCTCTCTCTTTCTCGCTCTCCGCCATGTTCTGCATGGCTTCATTAACATTCAACTGTTTTTTGGCTTTGCACCAGCTGTGGAAATAAGTCACACACTAAATTCTGTCGCTCCCATAACATCTGCATCTACACGATTCAGCATCTCTATAATAACAGGCTCCGCATACAATCTGGGTCGTGTTCAAGTCTACCGTCAGACTTTCCAAGCTCTGGCCCTCTCTGGGAATTCCAGACCTGGCCGCAGTGGTAATGAAATTGGCCGAGTAGGCATTCCAATAGATCACAGCCCCACAGACTCATGGGAAAGGGTGTTTGGGAATCTGGCGGAGATGACATGAGAATCGCAGACTATTGAAAATGGTCTTATTCGCTGATATCTCATCTTTACGCTTGACTGCGAGAGAGGATGGGTGGATCTGTTGTGTTATTCTTCTGCTGCTGAGATTGCTGTCGAAAAGACTACGTCCTGTCTGCTCTTCTGAGCTTAATGTGCTTTGTAGTCAAGACAGACCTAATGTGTTTTCAGGGTGGAGGTCTTTGTGACTGTAGTTTGTGGGTTTGAAGGAGTAGGTCATCCAAAAATTTTAATCTGTCATCATTTACTCATCCCATCTCCTCATGATCTCCTTTCTTTTGTGGAACACAAAAAGAGAAGTTCTGAAGGTTGTGCTCTTTTTCACGTTTCAAGGAAAGTCATTTAGTGGCCATTTGGGAAATTAGGCATGTGAGTGTCATCCATACAATAGTGAAATATTTTGATCTCAAAAACTCCTGGCCAAACTTATATTTAAATAACATTTTAAATTCAGGAATAAAATCAAACATGAACTTTCCCACAAATGCTGTAGTTATGCAGGTACTAAAATGGACATTTCTGAAAATAAATGTAGAAACAACTGGCAATGAGACAATTGGCTCATTTATTTAGAAGGCTATATTGTGCATTGCCTTTTCTCCCATTAAAGTTGGTGTATATATACAGTCTTTATTTACAGTGAATGGAGACTAAAGCTTTCAAGTTTCTATAGTGTCATAAATTTAGCATTAACATCAACCCATGTGCTATACTGACATAGTATGATGTTAGTTTTCTGAAGTCAAATCTTTGTGTGTGAAACAAACACCTATTTGAATAATTGGTTTGAAATGGCAAGAAAAAGAGCAGCCGCCACAGTATTCTATATTACTTTGCATGTCTTTCTTGGCAGAAGACACAAGGGTCAATATTGGCAGAATTATAGGGTGAACTAAAATTGAGAGTTGCTTTTTGTTTAATAAAGCAAGGTTTGTCACAGTGACCTAATTCCTGCTGCAGTTTCATCAGCCTTTCGTTTGCCCTCTGGAAGTCTTGTTGTATCAGCAGATACTGTCCTCTCAGCAAACTGACCACTCGGGCTTGTTGACACAGAGCTTAGCTGGTCGTTGGAGTGTCTGATGGAGCAGGCTGTTTTCTATTGTGCTGAGCTGCATCCATCCACATGAGTTACAGAACTGAATGAGGATGGAGCCTTTAGAAGCTCCACAATCACATCCTGTCAAATTTTCTTCCTTAGAACTCAGGAAGAGGGATGATAAGGATCCATGCCGACTCATGTCGTCCCTGGTGATGTGGGTGGGCAACTAGATTTCCCCCCAAAATAGCATTTATATAAATACAGCGTCTGTCCTAGATTTTTTTGTGTGGTTGTCACCAGCGCTCATTAGATATAACAAGGAGCCATGAGCCCTACTTCTAAAACACGTATGATTGATACTAAATTCCATGGATTTCACCAATATGTCTGTAAACTGTTACATAACATCCATTCCAACTTTTTTGCGCTCATATACCACTAATTCAACTAGTCCAATACTGATTATGAAAATGTGTATATGTAAGATGGATACATTTAGAGAATGTTTTTTGTGCATATTATATTAATGTTTTATAAATCAGTCATAGGAACATTTTTAGAAAAACTTCATATTTAGGATCATTCTATGCACGTCTGTATACACGAGGCCTAGTGTGATAGCTAATGGTTGATGTAACTTGCTTTTACTTTCTCGGGAAATGAAAACTCTTACTACTAGGTCTTTGTAGGAAAGTAGTGTTTCAAATTCCAAAAATTGAGCTAGTATCTTCATCTTGCAAGTATATTTGTTTTCAATATAATGAAAGTCAGTAAGGTCCAGAGTCATTTTCAACCCCATTGGCTTTCATTTCAATCCTGCCATGATTTAAAGGGGTAAACGTCCCCTTTAAACAGATCAGTAATAAGTTTCCTGCTTGATTGATTCTTTTTACATCTGTGAGAGGATATGATTTGTCATTCAAACTCTGCCCAATGCATTAACAAGTTCCTTTACAATAACAGAACAAGACTTTATGTAAATGTCACAGCAGAATCTCCTCATCTTACATTCTCCATACTGACGCCTGCGAAATCTGAGAAGCCAGTCAGACATCCCTAAACTATATATCTAACAATCCTTTAGAAAAACTTTGCCTGTAAGTTTTCTTCAAGGTAATAAGAGAATCCCTGACATGGTTATCTAAGTTATCAGCATTTCCCGCCTGAGGCTGAATCAGCATGGACACATTGTTCCACTTCAAAGCTGCGGCGAGTGGGCACTGAAAGAAAGAGAGGGGGTCTTGGAGAGAACAGGTGCAGTCTTTGGGAGGGGGAGAGTCCTTTCTGCCATCTGTTGACTTCTAGTTTTCCCCCAAACACACTTCATCACAATTCACACACGCCTGCTTGGTCATAGTGATCCAGGTTGCTATGGTGCTGTATGGGAAGGATAAGACCCCCACATGTGTGCGGTCAACTCTGGGCGCGCGGCTATTGTGTTTTGAGACATTCAAACATTTGGGAAAGGGGGGTGCGCGTGTGTGTGCAGACTAAAATAAGGGTGGATGAGGCGAAAGACCAGTTGCTTTGTCAGATGTAGAGGAGACGCTGAGGTGCCTGTGAAGGCCTCTCCTCGGGAGGTTCAGGTTTTACATAATCGCACGGCCACAAGCCACAATTTGGAAGGCAAATTTACTTAGTGGTTGCTGGACTGGAGAGCAGTAGTAAATGGAGAACACTTAAACTCAAACAACGGATTTCAGTCTTTTCTCTTTCCCATCACCAGGTCACATCTGCAGACTGAACTCGGATATTGTTGAAAGCTGCAGAGTAACACAAACAAACATGGATTGTAAGGAGGAGATCAGTGACTCTGATAGCGGGATCATTTTGAACTCTGGTGAGTGCTTTTATTTTGTTTTATTTTATTTAATGATATATAATTCATATTTTGAAGGGGGCAGAAGGCATATTGGTAACCAAAATTTGGAAAAGTCAGATACTCAAACTCCAGTTTGTTACATGGGAGCTAGAGTTCACTGTGTCAGGGCAGGCCAACTGCTTACCGCCTGTATGTGTGTGCTGTTGTGTCTAGGCCCAGACAGTCCCACGTCTCCGGTGAAGGACCTGAGCACTCACACACGTGCCATGAGGCTCAAGCAGCAAGCCCTTGAGGAGAGACTGGAGCTTTGTGTCTTGGAGCTAAAGAAACTCTGCATTAGAGAGGCTGTGAGTGACAAAAAATGTGCTATCTTTGCTAAATTCATAGACATCTTGTATCATAAACTTTTATATATATATATATATATATATATATATATATTCTTTTTTTTTTCTTTTTTTTACATGGGGCTTGTATTTACATGAAAATCAAACCATCACAAATAGCTTGAGGGTCTGTGGAAAGTTCTTGAATTGTGACCAAAAATCAACTGGCAGCCAGAATGATATTTCCCATTTATTTTCTCCATAAAAATTTCATAAATATCTTTTATTGTTTAAACCTTAAACTAAGAAAATATCCATCAGCCCAAGCTTAGAGCATAAATCACAACAGTAAAGCAATTGATTTCCATTGAAAATGACAAACTTAACCAGGCTCTGCTAATGCTTTGGGACCCTAAAAGGGGTTTCTTTGTTTAAAGCAGTTTAAGCCTGGCCTAATTAACTAATGAAGCATAATGACTTCTAATCAGGCTAAACAATTCTACTACCATTTAAAAGTTTGGGGCTGATAGAAAGTTTCTTTTTGTGATTTCAAAATTACAATGAAACAATAATAAGTTTTCTATTTTTAATATATTTTGTCAGCTATTCCTATGACACAAATGAAATTTTCAGCAGTCATTAACAGTCTTCAGTGTCACATGATCCTTCAGAAATGATTCTAATATGCTGATTTGCTGCTCGAGAAACATTTCTTATTTTTATCATTATTGAACATAGTTGCCTTGCTTAAAAACCATGATACAATCTTACTGATCCCGACCTTTTGAAAAGTAGTTTGTATTACGTGCGAGCATAAATTACTTTGCACACCACAAACATTGTGACATAGTTTCAAAAGAATAGGAAAGGTTCTGTAGTAAAGTCAGCTGGTCCATAAGCGTAAATCAGATTGCTCTGATTAAGCTAGGCTTTTTCTTGTTCTGAATACAGCCCTTCAATAGAGGCACTAAAGCAATGTCCAAGAAACAGATGCTTCTTTGCATGTTAGCCCACATGTCTGTCATTCACTATTTGCCAAGCAGGGAGAAGATTTAAGGGCCTAATCATTACACCATAGAAACCTCTTTGTGGACACTTTGACAAAATAAAGACGAGCATCTGCTCGCTCAAAGATGTTTTGTTGTTGTATTGACTAACAAACATAAAGTTTGTTTTCTTTGACATTAAAATGGCCTTTTTTTAACAGGAGCTGACTGGAAAGCTGCCCTCTGATTACCCTCTCCTGCCTGACGAGAAGCCCCCGCAGGTCCGGCGACGTATCGGAGCCGCTTTCAAACTGGATGAGGGTTTTATTTCTCAAGATGGCGAGGTATAGCCCACAGTTTCTACATGGAGATTAGTTTAATAGATTTAATGGAACTGACTCTTATTTGAGCCTACCTGGCTAATTTTATGTTATCATTCACGCTGGTGAAACCATTCCTCTTATATGGAAAAAGATTTTTACGAGGTGCGTTTAATCCATAATTCAGCATTTTCAGCTTGTAATCATGCGGTTACCCCTGAAATGTTTGTCTCCAGGAGTCTGAGCTGCACGCGCTCGAGGCTGATCTCGCCCTGCAGCGGCAGATTTATGAGGCAGCCCGAAAGCTCTCCCTCGAGGAGCACATCAGCAAACCGGTGAGGAAAAGCCGACTGCAGCAGTGTAAACGGGAAGAGAAAAAGCTGAAAGAGCTGCAGGATGTCATACTGAAACACCGCATCAACCACGGCTGTGTCTCTCCACAGACCTGCTATTCTTCCAGACAGAGAGGTCAGCCGGTCGATTCTCATATGAACTACATTTCACTCATTATAAAAGTTATTGACTGCGTTACTAAAAAGATATGATTTGAATGAACGAATATTTGTTGGTCCATTTCAGATCTTTGTATGTCTGATGACAGCTCGCTGTCTGATGCTGTTGCCTTGGATGATGGTAAGCGTGCAACCCTTTATTTCCTTAAACTTTCATATGATGTCTAGGAGTTTCTAAGATTTTGCTAATGTAGAAAAATTGCTTTTTATCTACAGACTCAGACTCTGCTCCCTTTTCTCCAGCCGTTCTGGGGTCTTCCACGGACAGCGGCTTTCAGTGTCTGACTCTCTTGCCCAATAATGGCCCAAAGCAATCGAGCTCAAGTTCCAGTCTGGACTATGATGCCTCACCCATCCAGAACTCTCCATGGAAGGAGACCAGCTTGGACCAGCCCTACCAGAAACAAAAACCTTCTCAATCTGCATGCAGCAGCCGCTCAAGGTATTGTGGGATATTCTAGCTTTGAGTGCCATGGTAAATTTTTAATTGCAACTTTACTTTGTGTTGTCATAGCTTTTTTAAAGGTACTTGACAGAGCATTTAGTGAACATACACCTTACTGTTCAAATGTTTGGTAATATTTTTCTAGTAAGGCTAGTAAAGCCTAAATTATAATTAATTAAGTGTATAATGTATTATATATATTGATAATGTGTGTTGTTATACATTATATCTTGCATTATATTTATACATAGTGTTACCTTATATTTTGGAAATAAATGTCTTGTGCTCATCAAGGCTGCATTTATTTAACTTGCATTGTCATTACAATTTAAAAGGTCTGTTTTCTATTTGAAATATTTCAAATGTAATTTCTTCCTGTGAAGGCAAAGCTGAATTTTTAGCAGCCATTACTTCAGTCTTATGGGATCCATCAGAAGTCTTTCTAGTTTGCTGATTTAGTACAGAAACATTATTATCGATATTAAAAACAGTTACGCTTCTGTGTCAGCAGCAGTCCGACAGGCTCAACAACAGACACAAGAATGGCAGAACTTCCTCCAGCACCCCAGTTTGTGTTTAAGAGTCTGCCTGTGCGAAACAACCAGCCAAACAGCGCCCCCTCCACTCCAGAGCTGCCACTGCGCCGACAGTTCTCACAGTCCTTCAGGTAATTCATATACAGTACTGGTACTTCAGGATTGCCTGAATACTGTTCATAAACAGTTCAAATTTATATTAACAATGTTTTTAAAACTTATATATTTTGGGAAATACATACAAAAATATTAATGAAAGAGTTGCATTTAAATATTGACATTACACTATAAGGTGGCCTTTTACAGTACAATCATGCATTTAAGTACTGAGTAATATTAATTAACTACATGTAGGGTAGGGTTAGGATCAGGGTTTGACTTTATCCTAACTTGCATGTTATTGTATGCATCATTTATTATAAAATGTATTATTATATGCATCATTTATGGACCCTTTCACATTTCCGGGATTGTCAGCAGAGGAAATCGTTATGGTTGGGTTACAGTGAATGGGAGAATAGCACAAATATATTTTTTGCATTCGTATTTACTCAAATTGCAGAAGAAAAACTGTATGATTTTGAGAGAAACCGATAACGGCAGTCAGAAGAGAGAAAGATGTTAAATTTACAGTCCTTCCCATAGACGCTGCATTAAAAACACCCTTGCATTAGTCTTAACTAGTTTTTTTTGGAATTCGATGCAAAGTAATACAATACAAAGAATAGTGTTATAAATGTACATAAATGTTTTAAAAAATACAAATATGAAAAACTTTTGAGGATTTACAATGCTGATAACAGTCTTGTGAAAAGGGTCCATTGTTATTATAATACTAAGTAACCAAGGACTCCTTAAAAATAAAATGTTACCAATATTTTTGCTTATTAATTAGCAACATTTATTTGTATTTGTAAAGCTTGACAAATCTATTATCATCTCTCAAACAGGCTTCCCAGGAGCAAACCAGAATTGACCAAGGCCAGCTCAGACCTGGGACGAGGCCGGACTAAGTTGCCACGTCGACGAGTAACCGATTTTGCATTAGCCTACTCAGTTCAACGATTATATCAGTGCAGCTCTGAAGACAGCAGCTCCGAGCTTTCCATTTCCTCATACAGCAGTTCCTCCAGCCGCGAGACGACCGCAGAGGCACCCAAACCCTGTCCTCCTCCATACGGCTACCATCGCACCGCTCCAAATAAAGGACCAAGCCAACTCAACAGCAACAGTACACTCAAAAACAACAACAAAAACCCACCTCACTTCATGCCCAGCCCCAATCGAGTGAAGATTAACAATGGGACACCAGTTCAGGTGGACATGGCGAGGCTCCAACTCGGACAGAATTCACAATCTAATCCTGCACATACTAATAAACCTGTACATACTAATAAACCCCAACAAGTTGAGGTTACATCACCCAAACGAATACTCAAGCCTCCCCCGCCGTACAACAAGGTGGTCCGCACGACGTCACTAAGAGAATATCCCAACCATCCCAGCCGTGTTCTTCCTCGAGATGTGGTATCAGGGGAGCTTAAAACCTGGCACCAGAAAAACAATCTAGCCGTATTCAAACCCTGCTCACTCGAACGACAAGGATCGATTCGAATCAAGCGCCCAGAGCCGCCACCCTACCACCACGTTCCCTCTCATAAACAGGTACAGATGTGGACAATATGTGTGTTTATCAGTATCAATGTAAATGAAATCTGTTCTTGGTAAACGATGAACATTCTTGTTCCTATACAGGTTTCTCAGAAGGTGATTCTGCAAAGGGCTTCGGATGGAACACCGCTGCAGTGGTACGAAGAGGAAGACTCTGAGATTGTGAGTCAGGTGTAACCAGGTAGAAGAAACCTGGAGAAGATGACAGAGAATATGTGAACTCTCTTTGTACATGTCTTTATTTTTATTTATTGAGCCAATGGACTCACTGATGTAGTCTGAATATGTTCATTCTCACCAAGACGTTTTGACCAAGTTGGAGCTGAGCCAGTGAAGTATAGGCCTCAATTCCATATATGCCTACATTTGTGATTGAATTTCAAGTCTAAGACTTCCTTGTAAGGCATCATGCCAGATTTTATGATTAATGTATAATATAATTGTGATTTTCTTGATGTCAGAAAAGTGTGGCCCACTTTTTGCAAATGAATGCCCTCATGGAAATGACATCATTTAGTATATATTTGTGTCTGGTACACGATTCTTCATAAATAATGTATTACGTAATGTCTTAGTTTCCCCATGATTTTATTTAATTTAACACATTATGAGTTAATATATTATTTTTCCACATTTTTTATTTGGGAATTAATATTGCCCCTTTCCTAACGCATTTTTTTTAAATTAGTGGTGTTGCTCTGCTACTGTAATATGCATCGTAAGAATAATCCATCTGTGAGTTTTATTAATACCAAATGCAGATGTTTTACTTCCTGTTTGTACACTAACTAATTATGAAATATATTTTATATTATTTATAATACACTTTAATAAACAATATCACAGATCCTCACTATTGCCTTAGTAATTTGTAATAATTGTCACATTTTATGAAACTTCACACTGACATTTAGAAAACAGATGTGGAGTATACATGAGTGCTAGTGCAAGACTTTTATTCTGAGACCATTTTAAACTATACATCAAAAGTTTTTCCTAAAACAAAGTTCATCTATCACATACTAACTAAAAGATATCACCAGTGCTTTTAACATATTCATCACATTTTCATTTCTGTAGATGTTTATTATCATTTTTACATCCATAAGACGGGGGTTTGCAGCAACCAAACTAATATGGCTAATATAATGATTGAACAAAGAACAGCAAGGTAAATGAAAAGGACTATCCAGCGGCAACGATACATCCAATGCATAAGAGAGCGCTGTCTGCAGGTGGAGTCACAAACAATACAAATGATCAATCTGGATTAATAATTAAATAAATAAAGGAGTATGTGGAAAAGCAGCATGCAAACGAATATTAAGTGTAACTCACAAGCTAATGCCACATCTATCACAGTCTCTGAGGTAGTGTTCAGATGTCTTCAGCCAGGCATGACTGTGCTCGAGCGACGCCTTCCTCCTCGGTCTTTGTGGTAAAAACATGAAATGGTTAATATATCCATATTTAACTGTAGCAAAGATAATATTAGCACTAAATCAAACTTTGTGGATTGTTTATGTCTGCAATGATATATTAAAGGTTCCTTTAATCCTGAATCTTTTTCTTCGCGACTTTCATGTGCCTGTGTTTAAAGAGACCTACTTTTTAACAAAGGTGGAGTCCAGCTCAAGTCTCATAGTCTGGTTAGGATTCATTTGGGCAGAGGATGTCTCCTTAGGACCATCCACTGTGGCAGTTTGTGAGGGATTGTCATCTTGAGGTACTACTTGCCTAAAGAAATGTGAGACTTGGATGTGTTTATTTATCACACTTACACTGTAGCAAGTCAGCATAAAACATCATTTACAACCCATTATATTTCAAAATGTTATGTATTTCCATTAAAAAAGAGTATTAAACAAGAAGAAAATAAGAGGAATTAATTTTATCCATTAGAAATGTGTATAAAGTCAGTCAATAGTTTAAAATTTGATTTCATGTTGATAGAAATACACTGTATATATTTTATAAATGATTTTATTGTGAATATTCAATTGTGTATATCATTGGTTTAAAAAAAGACTCAATCAAGTCTCCAGCATGTTTCCTCAGATGTACATTGCTGCGGTGATAATGTATTTTTGCAGGCCAATCTAGAAGTGACATCACACTGGTTACCTGGACAAACGGCTTTTTGAATTATTGCAGAAAATAAGCTCAAATCAACAAAAGTTTACAATCCTTTGTTCATTATTATAATATTCACAAATATTTGATTAAAATTAACACTTTTGAAGAGAAAAAAAGTGTTAAAATAGTTTTTAAAGAGTGCTATTATAAACATAATGAAGCTGTGAACTAGTAGTAATTAGATGAGCTTACCAGTGCAATATGATGGCATTTAACATCCCAATAACCTCTGCAGTCTCACTTAAATAAATACGTTTAATAAATAACTTAACCACAGACCTTATTTTAAACCCAGTGAAAAAACTGACTTCAAACACTGACTTCAGGAGGATGAAACCGGAAGTGCTAAAATGCTAACTTGTTTCTAGGTTTTGGCCTACAAAAATACTTCATCCCTGAAGCTGTCTATACAAAAGAAAAGATCTGTCACTTCTTTTGTTACATCAATATAAATTTAAAATGTATCGACAGTACCCTCTGCTAATTTGGCAGTCATCTGTGTGGTCTGGTTTCTTTGTGGT
This sequence comes from Enteromius radiatus, assembly GCA_032357445.1. Classification (NCBI taxonomy): domain Eukaryota; kingdom Metazoa; phylum Chordata; class Actinopteri; order Cypriniformes; family Cyprinidae; genus Enteromius; species Enteromius radiatus. The sequence goes on along the minus strand of JAUCMS010000145.1, from coordinate 9,612,876 downwards.
TGATTTTATTTCTTCACAAATGTCTTTGGTCACTGAAGATAATATAGCTTCTGACTCCTTTATTTTTTGCTTCTTCAAATGAAAATGAAAAGAAAATTACAAGTGCACTTAGACTAAATTAAGATGAATGGTTGAGACTCATTGTGCACCAACCTGAATTTGCTTTGCAATGATGTTTGTACTGATTCTACGCCTTAACTGAGGCTGAGACAAAAAAAAAGACTTATGATGCTCTTAACAAATCATATAATACACATCTGAACTATTAATCATTTATATCTGCATAAATTAAGAAAAACATCAAAATGACATTTTCATGATTAAGCCGAAGTATGGAGTTAATACCTTCTGTGAGTCTTTTTCCAGCTTTTCAATATCATCAATTTCCTCTGCAGTGGCAAAGACACATTATATCAAAATGCTAGTGGATGAATTGTAACTTTAACACTATGAAAAAACTGAATGGGTGTTTTCCTACCCCACTGCTCATAGACACGTCGCTCTCTGCTGCTTTTCACCATCTGTTTCCTCATCTCCTCCAGTTCGTTGCTGTTCCTGTCATGACAGCGCTTCAGGTTCTCCACATGAGCCACCATCAGTTCCACTGCATGGCTTACTTTAGCCTCCTACACACACACAGAACGGGTCTGAACATATTAAAAAGCATCTTGACTGAACTACCAATCTAATGGGACCTACTGCAGTGTTCTCTGGCTTTGCTACCAGAGTAAAATCTAGTAAGGACTGATACCTGATGCACAGCCCCAAGAACCTCTGCTGTGTTGGAGATTCGTCCGATGGTTCCCCCGATAATGTTAAGACACAACTCAAGACGCTGAAGAAGCCCTGCACGTTTGATATCTAAACACATTCCTTTGAGAGTCTAGTGGCAAAAATACAATTCTATAATAGACATAGATTAAATCCAAAGAAGCAATGATTCACAAAAGCTATTCTCAGACTGTAGTCATACCTCCAGCACTTCCATGCCTCTCTCCACTTCTAGTTTGAGGTTGTCCTCAGCATTGTCTCGAGCGTGTTCCTCGGTCTCCAGCCTTTGACACAGCGTGTACTGATCACAGCGAAAGGCCAGAGACAGCCGAGAGAAAGCAGCCTGTACAGGGGGTTTGTAAAGTAATGAAAAGCTAATCAAATAACAGAAATACACAATTTAAAAAATAAATTAATTAATTAATAAATCTACGTGGAACAGAATTATGAAAAATGCTACACTTTAAAGAGAGCAGATATTCTTCAAAACCATAAGTTCACTATGTCTATCTTTCCATTTATCCATCTATCTATCTATCTATCTCAAACAGGACTGACCTCCAATTCCTCCTCTGTCAGGTCAACACTATGATGGCATAAAATAACCAACAATACAGATGGAGTAATAATAACAGATATTATAGAAATATATGTCCACAAGCCAAAAAATCTAATATCTGGATAACCAAATAAATGGCGTATGTAAAGCTAACTTTTGTTTTATATCTGAATAAATCACCTGTTTGGACCCAGCCTCACCATAACAGAAGACTCTAAGGCAGTTTTGTCCTCGTGTCTAGACCCTTCAGGAGGGAAAAAAAAGTAACTTAAACTTCTTTAATACACCATGTATATGATATGAGAATGTATGGTAAATAGTTTTGGCATTACCCTCCTCAGAGTCATTCTCACTGTTCTCTATCTGGTTGTTGGTAAGGACTTGCTGGTCTTCACAGGCCTAATCAGACGATATTGTTTATATACAAAATATATTGTAATATGTAACGTTACTGAAGTAGGGGAGAGTGGGGACAGTTGCAACACTTTTTACATTCGTTGAAAATACATTTCGTTCATCTTGATAACTCAAAGTTGCAAAATAAGAACTAAGATATTAGTCAAGATTGTAAAAGTTTAACTAAACGGTATCCTTACTTCCCCAGCAACATTAAATGTTTTACATTTGACGTTTTAAACGCTTTTCTACAGGTAGTTAATTCTACCAACATATTCTGGTCTATGAACAAATACCCTACGAGCAATGAAACTCAGATAATCCCACTCATCTATAGCAGTGGTTAAACCTCATTAACCGTCGTTCTTATATTCAGATGTTGCGCTTCTGCTCAGCGTAACGAATCAAAGTATAACTAAAGATAAACTTACGCTTGCTTACCATGACATTTGCTGTGATTTCTTGATCTCAACTTCTCTGCCTGCGGCTAACATGCTCTTAATCTCATTAAGAGATAGAGCGAAGAAAACTAAGACTAACGACGCTGTTTTGAGTCATGGGTGCCACACACAGGCAATGCCAGAAGTGAACCAAGAAAAAAAAGCCACGTAACAACTACAAAATAGATCAAGCTTGGTGTGCTTCCTAAAAGACACCATGAAGGTCAGTCATCTTGCAAGATTACCTTTAATATTGTAGCCAATTTAATAAGACTCTTAATTTATGCACACAAAGCTTTTTCTACTACATGCCATTATACTTCCTACAACTGTGGTGTAAACATTTGAAAACAATCCAATGAATGTGCATATTTTACTTTTCATTTTTTCCCAATCAAATGAGCATATTTAGCATTTATTTGAAAGGCAATTAAGACAAAAACACATGAGATTTGGATCAACTCCACATTTATTGTAGAAAATAGAGAAACAGTCTCTAATAGAGGCGCTGTGGCTTTCCCATGGTGCTCTTGATGTAGAGCGCTCTGACGTTCTGCCAGTTCTTCTTCAGCAGAGACACCAGGAAGTTCACAGCCAGGTGGATGTTGTAGACCAGCTCTTCCTCAGTCATTCTGACGTGACCAACAGCAACAGCCAGACACAGAACCTTAAACAAGACCGAGATCATTAAGCAATACAAATTCAGGAGTCAAAATACAAAGGTTTTTTTGCGTTTGAAAGTCTTATGCAAACAAAAGACAGTAATATTGGGATATTACATTAAAATACTACCTCTACTTTACTTCCAAATGTAATGTATTCCTGTGGTAAACTTCCAGTAGCTACTACTTCACTTACATGATTATGAAAACAGTCATTAACATGTCCAAAGCACTTTATTAAAAACATACCTTCTTCATCTGGAATTTGATGGTGGATTTGACTTCATCAACCTTGGTGCCCAGGTTCTCGTTGTGGGTGAGCAGAGAGGGGAACTTTCCTGCCTTGTTAAGGCCAGGTCCCAGGATACGAGGAATCTGCTTAATCAAAGACTCAGAAGCCAGGAAAGCATCGTACTTCTTTGCTAAAAAGAGAACCAACAAGACGCATCAACAGGTAGACTAAACCCAGAACAAAGTATAGAACTGAACACTTGCATGTCTAACTGCTAATATTCTCAAAAGTTAACTGACCCAGCTTCTTGACCAGTTTCTTGTTCTTGTTGAGCTTTTTAAGAGCCTCAATGTCCATGTGTGGAAGCTCAGCGGCCTTGGCTTCATCACAATGCTGCTGGTCACCAAGGATGCACACGGAGAACTTGGGACGTGGGGTGGTCTTCAGCCTGTGAGGGGCAACCAAAAAAAAAAAAAAAGACTGACAAACAGAAGCATATCAGACCCCTTTTGACCCACGTGAGGCAGAACTGAAGAGTCTTACCCATACCACCTCAGCTGGAATCAGGTGTCGATAGCACAGGCATATAATAAAATGGTCGGCTTAGGTATGACAACATGACTGTCGTCACCTATAGCCTCCCCTCATATTTTAAGACCCAGGGTAGGGGTCCGCCTGCTTCACCAAGCCAGAGAAGGGATGGTTCAGACAGACTACCCGAGGCTGTTCTACACTGCCTGCCTTTCACCTGCCTGCTCATGCCATTTAATCAAATAGCTACCTCATGTTAAGACATCCAAATATTTATTCAGGCAGAGCAAAGGGCAAGCAGACAGAAGGCTGGGCGATACAGTAAAGGGCCGAACCTGACAGTGCCTGAGAAACGCTTGTCCTTCTGGGGATCGTAGTTCTTCAAGCTGATCTGCAGCTCCACAGTCTCAAGAAACCTTAAAGATAGAAATCAATCTAAATATCTTGTATGCGGTGTCAATCAATTTCTACACAACTGATCTAAAAAATGTAAATAAAATCCACATGCACGTTAGACACTTGCTAATAAAAGCACTTTTATACAGATGCTATAAAAGATACGGCCTACAACACAATCTCATGCTGTCAGATAACGAAGAACACTACTCACTTTCTCTTCTTAAGACGGGCACCACCCTGGACCTCCCGAACAGCCTCGTACAAAGTGTCTCTTGAGACCTTGCTGTTAAAAAAACCCCAAAACATATAATTATTAATTCCATGACTACAGTTGTAAGTCGCGAAGACTGACCGGTTCATATATCTCTAAAATGCCTCCAAACTCCGGTTCCTAAACCTCAATATGTATTTATTACTAAAGTTAGATATGAATTATAACCGTAAGGACAATTTTAACTTCAGATGAAGTTAAATATCTGTCAGATTAAACCGGATTGCATTCCAGATGGGCCGGTGCGCCGCGAGATAGCTCTCTAGAGCTGCTCGAGTTTGTCAAGGAAAACAAATCTAAAGCTCTTCGTCCGACGTTGCTTAGTGATATATTTGCTTACATATTTATTAAATGGTGAAACAAAACGTTTTAAAAGGACTAAATACTTCATATATGAACATTTCTCACGTGCCTCATTTTGCCGTGATGCCTCTCCTTTCACACGGAGCTCGAAAAAGGAAGTATGAGGGGAAGTTGCGTCGAATATATGCGCCTAAGTGTGACAAACAGACTTCCGGAGCCGCCATGATTGTTGTGGCCAAAGCCTGGTTGTGGTAGTCATCGTAATATGTAACGAGCGGAGAAAATGACACTCCACAAACCTTTTTTAACGTGTCAGAAAAAAGTGTGTGTAAAGCACAATTAGATTAAATTCTATGTATTTCTAATAAATCACAATAATGCACCTTAAAACATTCAAATATGTCCATAACGTAACATTTAAATACTACTAAAGAATACAAATCGAAATGGTTTCATTGGAACTATTACTTTTAATAAATACTGATAAGAAGACTTATCCAATGTTCAATGTGTTTATATATTTTTTAATACAACTATACAATATGAATAAGTTTTACAAAATATATTCAAAACATTATACAATCAGATTGACAAACTCATCTAGTAAAGTGCCATTTAAAATGATCATTTAATGACTCAAAGTGAAATCCTTTTTAATGCAGCCTGCAATGATTTCTTAAGGAAGGTTTCATTGAAAGACAGGCAACTGGAAAGTGTGTGGTGGCATGCAGGATTCACCTGAAAGCAAAACAAAATCATATTAATCAGCAGTTTTATGCTAGCTTGAAAAAAATTGTACTTTTACATTTAGATATTTATTATTGTGATTATTGGTTATTTTCCATGCTTTTGAAATTTGCGTATGGATGCTGTGAGGACCATAAAATTATAATTAATAGTGTGGCTGAAATTTTTGTTGAGATGGGTTTTTTTTTAACTTTCTGAATGAGTTATTTCCAGTCATTACAGTTATACTCACATATGACTGATACTTGGTCAAGATGCTCAGCAACATCTTGGCAAACTTCATAGATTTACTGAAATGTGGAGACTGACTGCAAAGCTGATGGGTGAAGAGAGAGAAATCCTCCTCACTCAGCTCAAGCTGTGAGCGTAACAACAGAAACCATTAACATAAGACTAAAAGACCATTTAAAGATTCAAAATAGCTTTCTAAAGTACCTTTGAATCCAAACATGCATGGATGACAGATAACACTCCCTCATCCCAGGACACTCCAATGATTGTTCTAAGATTTAGAAGCAAATTTCTGTAATCAGCTAAACTGTCAAACTACTCATGCATAATACATTTCAGAAATGACCAAGATCTTCAGACTGACCGAAATGCAAGAAGTCTGTGATGTGGCTCAAGGCAGTCCACTACCAGTCTACAGATTAACTCTGCCTGTGCGCTTCCTAAAGAAAATGATGAAATTACTATTTACTCAAAATATGCATGAAATTAAATATATAACAAATAAAAATGGTGAATAACTAATACAGTTACAAATGACAAAAAACACAGTCTTACCAGTTTGACCCTTCCTTAACACTGGCTCTATCAGAGCCTGGCAGGTTGGCCTAGGGTAACGAGTGCAAAGAGACATTACTGCTGTTACCAAACAGCGAGAGGCAGGTTCTGCAAGGGACAGAATCTAAGGCAGAGAAATGCATATAGACTACATAAGTGTGATTAAGTATATATATATGGTAAAAAAAAAAAACACTTAAAATTCCCATTTGAAACACAACAGTTAGTCAAATAAAAGTCAATTGAAAGCAAACAACAAAGGAACTGAACAACTATACACACTAAAGTTTAAGATTTTTTTAATGTTTTTTAAATATTTATTTCCTGTGATGACATTCAGATCGTCAGCCTTTACTCCAGTCTTCAGTGTCACATGATCTTTCAGAAATCATTAATCAATATGCTGACCTAGTGCTGAAGAATTTATTATTATTATTGATGAAAACATATGTGATGCTTAATATTTTTTGTGATAATAATATTATGATATTTTTTTAAGATCCTTTGATTAATAGTAAATATTTCTTACTCTCACTGTTGATTAATTTAAAGGCACAGTTCACCCAAAAATGAAAATTACATTATTAATTAATCACCTTCAAGTCATTACATACCCGTGAGACCTTTGTTCATCTTTGAAACACAAATTATGATATTTCTGATGAAATCCGAGGGCTTTTTTGCATGATTAAGGTACAGAAATGCAGGAAAGGAATTGTTAAGACAATCCATGTGACATCAGTGGTTCAACCTAATTTGTGTAATTAGAGATTTATTTTAATTTTTGGGTGAAGTATTCCTTTAATGCTGAAAAGTAATTTCATTTATTTTCAAAAACATCTTACCAGTCACAAACTTTTTTTAATTGAATAATATATACACATTTTTCCCCATATGGTCTGATTAAATATTATGATTAAAATATTTTTAAGAAGATAAACTGTGAATATACTAACTTTTGGCAGCAGCAGGTGTGTGATCAGAGCAGAGGCGGTGCTGTGACTGAGGTCTGGTGACAGATCCAACAGACAGCTACAGAACTGAGGTAAACTCTGCTCAGACGCTTCAGACAAACACAGCATCGAACACAATACTTCCACCTGTGATCAGATACAACAAATCCACAATAATCAAACATTTTTGGAATAATGGTTCCAAAAAGCATTTTGTTTTCAAGTGAAACAACACAAACCTCACTGGGGTCACATTCATGAAATACTTTAAGAGCAGACACATAGCTTTCATCCCACTGTGAAGGAAAAATATGTTTTTTACTAAATTAAAAAGATAAAAGCATATAATCTATTTGCATAATAAAGCAGATTTCTTACCGTTGACTCTGTGTCCAGTAATTCTTTGATCACAGGAACAGCAGCCTAAAAGGGAATGTTAAAACGTTGCATTTATCCTAAAGAGCAGTAACTTTTCTGAGGTTAATGCATGAAGAGATTTTAATAACATATGTTTAACAACATATCTATGTCTATAGAATTTTAACTGTCAAATGATGTAAAATGAGAGTTAAACTGCACTGATTTCGCATTGACCATTTAATCTGCACTGATCACTTTACCTTCAGGTGGTTTGGCAGATTTTTTGAAGACCCCAACACATCAGAGCGAGTCTGTGATCCAGACACAGCACTCCGTTCCAGCTGTGATGTTCTCATTTTAGTTTCCTCTTCATTGGTCAACCTCTCTTCTTCTTGACTTGGACAGAAATCTACCTTGACCCTTTTACTCTGGTGATCTTCTTGGGAATCGCCATCATGATCCATGTTGTCACTTTTCCTCTTTTTCTGAGATGAAACTGGCACGTTGGTCTCTTTATCCTCTACTTCAAGCTCATCTAAACAAGAGGCCCATTTTCCTTTCGCATTAGCATTCCTGAATCTCTCACAGAGACTTTTTAGTTTCCCTGTACAATCTGAGGTGAGGAGGGTCCCTTTCCTAGTACCCTCAATATCTCTTTGGAGCTGCTTGATTAAGGCACAAATCCACTTATTTTCCACATCATCCTGAGCCAGACACTGAAGCAGGTGAAGAACATGGTCTTTGGGCAGTCCAGGGTGAATCACATGTAGAAAACACAGCAGATTTTGTTTAAAGACTTCAGAAAACAGGCACACCAACGGTTTACTGTAAAACAAAAGAGAAGAATTACTCACACAAGAACATTTCAGTGTATTTTTCTATTTAAACTAATACTTAAAAAATACAGCTTCTAACACATTACTAGACAGTGACTTGCAAAAACTGTATTTTTCATAATTACGACTGCGAGGTGACACTCAACATAATTAGGATCATTTTTGACGGTCAACTTACAGAACGAGCGCGTCCTCGTGCACACCTGCTTCTTGTTGGCACAAAGTTTCTAAAAACGGATTTATCGTGAAATCTGGATCAGACCTGCGCTGTTTATTGAAAACGGTCTGTGCATTGCTCGCCCCGGCAGCTCCTGAATGAAGCAAATGAACAAGCAACCGGGACCGTGCGTCAAAACGCTGCAACAGAGCTTTCAGATCCATCACTGGACCTCAATCACAGATATCAGACACCACTGACGAGTGGTGCCACTACGGTCATGTCAAAATGATAATGTGTTAATGAAATGAGTTTACCAAAAAATAAATAATTGATCTCATAACACTGCTTGTAGGAAGTTGTGCGTATCAGTTTCGAATCAGTTCTTTATGTGGGTCTAAACAGACGGTTATTGTACACTGAGGACCCCTGCAGATTTGGAGCGGAATTGTAATGGTGAAGCCCCTTCAGCTATATTCTCAACCAGTTTTGCTTGTTCTGCTACCTTGGACTTTTAGTAATTACTTGTAATAAATAAAATTGCCTAAAATGCCCCCCACCCTCAAAGCATTGGTGACTAGGTTATTGGCAGCTCCATACGGCTTACATACAAACTAAAGAAACACAGGGTCAGGGTATGGCAAACAGTGGAACGTTTTTTATTTTCACTCTTTGAATATAAACCTGCACTAAAAGTAATAAAAATGTGACATCAAGTCCTGGTATAACCTGTTAACACTGCTGAGGAGAACAATACAAAAGCCTGCTGACAGGTTCACATTTAGTGTTTTGCAAAATACCGGCAATATTATAAACTACTACACAAAGTACACAAAATTAAAATCTGATTTCATATAAAGGCATCAGACAAAAGGGTGCAACATTCAGGAATCGGCACAGATGGAAGTACTAAACAATCAACAAGTGAAAAGCAAGCTGAAATAAGTGACTATGCACTGTTAACATTAAATTTTTGCCCCAGTTTCTCAACTCAACCTGAAGAGACACTCAATTTGAGATCCAAGCACTCAATTTTTTTTTAAACCCCTCCCACCCACTCCCTTAAACTAAAGGCAAAAGACTTTCACACTCATACAAAAACACACGTAGTGAATCTACACGGCTAAAGAATTAGCCAAACATTGAGGGTTAGCTAAAGTAAAGCCAGCCCTAAAGAGACAATTAGATTTCAGTGCAGAAGATAAGCAAAGCTCACTCAAGGCTAAGCCAATGTATACATGACACTAGTCCTCAGTCATCAAGAAAATCCAGAAGGTCATCATCATCTTCGTCCAATAGAGTAAGGGCAAAAATGTAGCTCCAAAGTTGGATGCCATCAATGCCCAAGTCCTCCAACATCTCAGCGGTGTCCTGAAAACAAGACCGATTTAAGTCTTACTGATGTTGTACAATACAGCAATCTTAGCACTGCAATGCAGGATAGTAAATGTTTTCAAACATCCATTATATACAAACACACGTAAAATTAGTTTAAACCAATGTTACCCTGGGTGCTGAGCGCCTGCGACGGTGTGTGTGATTAGGGGGCACGTCATGGCTGTAGATACACTCTGACTTAAAGGGGCAGCATCCATGACGCATGAAGAAAGTGCACTTTAACTTACTAGATAAACAAGATTCCAGAATCAGTGTAAAGGATCAAGTAAACCACAACAAGAGACTTGGCAGCATGAATGTGAACCATTCTAACCTGCTTCTTTCTTTGAAAGCAGCAATCAGTGATGCCTTTTCCTCCCCATCACAGACCCAGTGCTTGCTGGGAATGTAAAAGGAGGATTTCACTCTGCACTGTGGACAGCCTCTATTTAAAACAAAAAACAAAAAGATACAATTAATATACACATGCGGTTTTACACATGCAAAACGGGAGAATGGGAAGAGTTCAACTCACTTGATGACATCCTCTTGGAAGTCCTTTGTTTTTCGCCAGGTAACAATGCAGCTGATGCAGAAAGCATGATTGCAGTTGGGCAGGATGCCATAACGCCGTTCCTGAGAGGTAGATTTCTCAGAAATTTTGTCCATGCAAATGCCACAGGCCACATCTTTGCTTTGGTCGAAGGCCCTTGTATGCTGATGCTCCGACGATACTGCAGCACCACCTTGATGCGGTCTCTCTGGTGAACCGGTCACCTGTAAACCAATAATATTTCATTAAACCCAATGCAGATGAAACCCAGATAGCTTCATCTAGATGCTACAGAAATGTATAGGGTTTGTGACCTGTGTTTCGGCTTCAGACATAGTTATTTTTTGGGCTTCGGCAGGTGCTGCGCCAGGTACAAAAGCTGCAGAGCTGTAGTTATGTGAAGAACTGGAGTCTGTAGCACCAATTTGCTGCAGCGTTCTCATAGCCTCTGAAGAGGGCAACAATTTAATTCATAAAAAGGAAAATGCAATGAGTGTATTCAAAGAAAAGCCTGAATAAACCGTAATACCCGGCTGGGGAGGCCCATCATCCACAACCCCGAACTCTTCCTCCTCCACAATGCCTGTAGTCAAGCGCTCAAAGTTCTGCTGCAGCACACTCATACTTGTGACCAGAGGCTCTGAACCCCTCCGATTCAGGCTGTAGGCTCCTTGAGGTGGAAGAAGAGCGGGCTCAGATCCGCGACGGTCAGCCAGAGAACGTCCCGCCAGCACAGAGGGGAACACTGCAGGTGCTGAACCGCGTCTGCTGCTTCCTGAAGAGCCTTCACCCGCTGGAGGAACATGGAGATACCTACAAGACATACAGCTCAAATACTATTATAAATGAATAATTATTTTAAAATATATATATATAAAAAAAAAAAAAAAAAAAAAAAAAAAAAAAAGTCAGCTGGCTCCTTACCTGCAACGGTCACCAAACCAGCAGCCACCTTTCTGAAAGTACCTACAGTGAACTTGAAACGATGGAACTGTTGGAAACTCGTGTAGATAATAACAGCTTGGGCCATAGCGACAAGATCCATTGATGAACTGTCTACAAAACACAACAAGCTAATTACATACATTTGTTGACAACTGCAGCACGTCTTTCACAAGTTTTTGAAAACTTGCAACAATTAATCAAAGTAAATTGTAGCAGTTTTGAACCTTTGTTATTGACTGCGGTAGTAACGTTACACGGAAACTGTTAATAAGACTTCACAATTAAAAACTAACAAATCTCGCAACGGTCTTTTTTAAACTACGCTAACTTACATCGCAGTTCAAAAGTACTAAAAATATCACGATGTTTGTTGTAACTGCACTAATCGTTTACTAAAAACAAAAACAAATCGCTCGCTGCAGTAACCGGATGTAAACATCTGCGCCGAGAAACGTTAAAGCAGGAAAAGTCACTTTCAAACAGATGATCGGGGCAAAAAAACGAACTTTTCATCCAGACGAAAACACGAAACTACCTGCAGACTTCTCTTTCCACATTTGAGCTGCCTTTTCTCGACCGTCTACACGGTATGCGGTACCGATCCATTTTTAGAGCCTCCAAAAAAGCTTGATTTAATGCAGTTGTTAGAGCAAGTAAACGGATTGAAGAGTTGGAGAGAGGGAGAGCGAGAGAATGAAGAGTTGGAGACCCACGTCACGCAGAACGCGCGCTGACCAACCAGGAACGCCCGTGTCTTTTCTATAGAATAAACAGCGAGTTTGGAGGGTGACAGCTATACAAACTAGACTTAGGCCTTCCACTAATATAAACTTTCAGGTCTTTGTCTTAACATATTTCTTCCTCTAAATAGTTGTGTGCTTAATTGCACTGCAACAATCCAAGAAGTAACGTTACTGATCTGCACACTAGTGCACATGCTAAGGGCTGAAGTATATACCCACCTACATACTGCACTGCTGTCTCCTGGGCCTTTAGATGATTGTGCGTCCCTTTCCATCTTGCGCTTGTCCCTCTTTGCCTGATGGATGGCTAATGGCATGCACACTTTTATAATTGTTGGGCGGGGCCTTCTCATTTGGACGTGTGATAGACAGGCATCTTAAAACGTGATGCCTGAATCAAGGTTTCGAATCAATTCCAGCAAACGGTTCTTTCGAACACAATCGGTTTAGATGATCAATTTAGCGATTCTTGTATATTATGGTGCAATTGAGTCATAACGCGATACTTCTTATTCATTTTTATTATGGGTGTCTGTTGTGCTTTTATATGTCCATAAACCCAAATATAACAACAGAATAACACTAATTATATATACTAAATATGAGATAAATATATCTAAGCATACTGTTAAAAATCAGCTGATACGTCAATTTATCTGTTCAATATGACTCGAGAGCCGAACATACGATTCGATTCGTGAATCTGTATTCAGACACACTATTAAATAGTTCAAACTCGTTTATGAAGCATATTAACAGTTTCATTTGAACATGACAGACTAAAATAATTTAAATAAAACGGGAGGTTTGGTGACACAAAAATGCGCCAATTCTTAGTAAAATGTTTAATTATATTTTACACGTGTTAATTCGTTTGGTAAACCCCAAGTAATTTAAAAGATTGATACACACACAGCTTCAAATTGCTTGTGAAATATAGGTATATCTGGAGCTTTTCATAAATCACAAAAAAATTAAAAATGTTTGAAATTGTTTTACTGTGATCCAAATAATATCCCACAAATCATAACACTTGTGCATGTTGTCAATGAAGCAAGGTGTTGCTGAGATGGTGGAACGATATTAGTGTACATGTGGTGTGAAAATAGATAACAAAAAAGTATTTTTAAAACAAGAAAAAAAAAATCTTATAATTTCATATAATTGTGCTCTCTAGTTTCACAGTAACAGGATTCTACATGATCACAGACATCACCCTGACATCAAATTCTATCTTGAATAAACAGATCAGAAAAGCATATTTCAGCCATAAGAGAAAATCTCAGATATTTCTGAGACTTCTGGTTGTGAAATGGTAGATGTGTTGCACATCATAATAATACCAATTAATGTAATTCAGCATCAAAACTGCTTTTTAATGTGTGTACACTGAATTCCCAAATAATTCAGCACTGTTTTTGACGAGACCCATTCTGAACTCAGAAGTCTCCAATAAAGGACAATGCAAGTATCTATTCCATCATGATACAAACAACTATCATGACATGATCATTCATTCATTAATCCATCTGATTTAAACAATGGACGTAAAATTAATTAATCAACCTGATTTAAACAATGGATGTAAATTTAGAGGTGTACTATAAATCACCTTAACCATAATGTTCTAGTTTGAATGTAACCACAGCCAGCTTGCTTTCAATCTCTCTCTCTCTCTCTCTCTATATATATATATATTCATAAAACATGTTCAAACATAATGGAAGACCTAATTTAATACAACTGCTTATTAAAGAGACAATGAGATCTAATTGATGTCGTGTAAATATGACTTTAAGACTGGTACCGGACAGTATGCTAAGAAAACGTACCATCAAGGTACCAGATCTTAACAAAGAGATCAGTACATAAGAATTATATAAACATATCATGTGAACAAATATTTCCTTCCATACAGCTGAAATGATCAGACTGTTGTAGGTTTATCCCAAAGAGTGAATTAAACATTTGTCTTCAGTTTCAATACCAGTATATATTTGTAGCAGCTGATGCTAAAAACAACACCCTTGTAAAAGTAACATAATTCCAAAATAATATAACTGACTGCTGTACAGTTCTGTGTGGAGTCTAACTTTTACGTTAGTAAAAGTACCTAATCAAAGAAGAACTACAAAATAAAAGCCCTACAAACACATACAGCAAGTGGCATTACAAGAGCTTGACTGTGCTCTGATCTCCTCAAAGAAACATAATAGATATCACTTGCAAACCGAAACCATAATGGAAAAGACAACTTGTAAAGGTGTTAGCCCTCATCAAGCAAATAAAGAAATAACATGACGGTAGTAGTAGTAGTAGTAAATGGTAACTACATGTCCTGCCTCCTTGAGTTTAAATTAAAAAAGAAAAAGAAAAAACACACTCCGCAAAAATCTGAAAATGTCAGTATTCAAAGTCAACAATTGTAAAAGTCCTTTACAAAAATTCATTTTAAAAAACAAACAGCATTGCAGCGCCATTAAAAAGTGTGCACTCTCTCTGCTTAGGAGGGAATCTGAAGTCCGTTCTTCAGTCAGGTCCTTGCACGTTAGTACATGTCTTTATAGATCTCCTGTAAAAGCGGGTGGAGGGAGGTCTCAGATTCAGTCTTTTTGATCATCTGAACCAGCTGGGCATTCTCTGTGACCAGCTGTCTGAGGTCGGCCATCTTCTGGAGCAGTTTGGGGAAGAGATGAGGGGAGTCAGGGTGGTGCACCTGAAGATGTTGGTCCAGAGCTTGCAGGATACCATCCTGTATCTGTTCCACCTGCTTCACATTCATCAGCCCGGGACGATCTAGAGCAAAGAAAAAAAAAAAAACATTTTAACTTCCATTTTCTACTGTAGCTATTTAACTGACACGTGTGCATTAAAATGACTTGGTTTACATCCAAGTGTGCTTTGTTATTATGATAAGCTTTTGATTCTCATTTGTGGATGTAAAGTGTATAAACAACAACAAAAGGCATTTGAAGACATACTGATCAAACAAACAGCACAGCTATTATACCTCCGCACAGTATGATGGCTGCCACAAACAGAGCTAGGTCACTGTCATCCAGCTCCAGGGCATTGAATTTCACTGCAAACTCAAATTTGGGCTCCATGATCTCACTGAAAGGTTTGCGTAGACTACGCAGAAACTCTCTCGTCACAAAGCCCTTCCCATTGGCCACCAACAGCCCGTCTTTATTCATTAGTGATGGGAGCATTGCAAATATGGCCTCATGTACTCCATATTTTAACAGCGTTACCTGAGAGAAAAAGTGGGTGATGACTTTAGTGGAAGAATATGAATCAATATTTAATGCATGTATAATAAATTCTAAAATAAATAAATAAATCAATCCTAGAAGTAACTACTTATTAATTAATAAACCACTAACAGGTTTTACAGGTTACAAAGTAGTAAAGTAACATGGATCATTCTCACCTGATCATTAAGGAAGAGATCCACAAAGCCAGGGATGTTTTTGGCAAACTCTGTGAGTTCTCGCACAGTTTCAACTGTAGTGCACTGGCAGCGGTAGAAGACATGGACCCCAATCTCTTTGTTGGGTGGTGCTCCATTAAGCTGATTCCAGACCAGCCCGTTTTCTGCCTGCCACAGTGAGTCCATATCATGGATCACAAAAGGCTGGAGATGAATTTAAAACAATTAAAACCAACTGGAATAACTACAAATCCAATCATATACTATAATTTTTTTGTTTTACACAAAATACACAAACAAACCCACAAAAACATAATTTTAAAACCAGTTTGAACATCAGAATAAATACTGGATTATCGTATCTGCTAGAACTCCAATAACTTTCTAAAATAGATCACATGAGAAAACTGAAATTGTCAGAGGCATATCACTGAAAGCTGAGCACATACCGATGTGCAACTTGTCTTGCCCGTGAGGATGCTCCGTGCTTTTTTCTTGGTCATGTTGAGGTTCCTCAGGTAGGATGTGTTGACATGCTTGGCCAGTGTTTTGAGGTCAGCTCCACTAGTGTTTTGCAGTTTCTCCCCAGCGAGGAGTCCGGCCACTAGCTTCTTTTTCTCCGCCTCTGGCATACGTCCGTACCTGATCGCTGAGGCAAAGAAAAAAAACCCAAAACAAGCAGCATTTATAACCAAGCACACGCTTCAAAATAAAGCAACAATTTATGAACACTGATGTATTAAATGCTGAGTATGACTATTAAAGGAATCTTTGACAAAAATTTACCAATGCTCACACCATCCAAGATGCTGATGAGTTTGTTTCTTCATTGGAAAAGATGAATGGGTGCTGTCAGAATGATAGTTATAATAGCTGATAAAACCGTGATGGTGAAACGTTAAAGCATCCTAATGATGGATAAGCAAACGCACAGACTAGATTTATGTGGATTACTTATTATTATTGTTTTTATCAGGTGTTTGGACGGCACCCATTCACTGCAGAAGATCTACTGGTGAGCAATATAGCGTTACATTTCTGCGAATCTGTTCTGATGAAGAAACAAACTCAGCATCTTGGATGGCCTGAGGGTAGCAATTTTGATTTTATTTGTTTAATATTCAGTTTGCACATTAAGTGGGATGTATCCTTTGAGTCAAAATTCTTAATGTTTTGAATTGTGGTTATATGCAGGCTGCTCACCATCATGTGACATGCCCAATGCCAGGCACTTCTGGAAGCGACAGTACTGGCATTTGTTCCGGCTCTTTTTCTGGACTTTACAGGCACGCTCACACCGCTCATACTCCAGCTTCATACGAATGGTGCGTCTGAAAAACCCCTTTAAAAAAAGATGACACTTCCTCACTGAAAAACAGCAAGGCAAATATGCGCTTGGATTGCTGAATTATTTCACCACAGAAACGCAACTAATCAGGATGCCCAGTGATACTAGGTAAAGAGGAGAGGTTTTTATTAAATAAGCTATTAATATGTCTTGAATTAGGCTGTCTCATCCCTTAAAATACAAAAACCCTCAAAAATCCATGTCTATTCACATGTGGACCAGTTTTCTGATTTGCTGTGGGGGGGGCGACTGCAGGTTTGGCTGTTTGCAGAGCTAGATGTGATTTCTCAGGACTTCTATTTCAGTGATATGTCAGATAGCATTGCTTACCTTTAATATTAGTATGTTATTATTTATTTTAGGTCACAAATTCACCCATGCTTAGTGAGAAACCTTGACTGCAGTAGTTTGGACAAGTTTAGCAAAATTACCTTGCAGCCTTCACAAGCATGAACTCCATAATGAAATCCTGAGGCTTTATCTCCACATATGCGGCACTCAACGTTCAGTCCCACACTATTGGGGTCATCCCGACCCAGCCGTAACTGGTCTGACAGCGATAGAGAGGGGTTCTGTAACGGATCTATAAATGGGAGACAGAAACAGTCAGATTGTGATTGATAATCATGACAAAATGATTATGTCATGAAATATTCTGACATAAATCCTTTAAGAAATGAGTGTGTACTGAAATCTTATAGATCAATTTAAAATAAATCCTGCCGCTTCCACAGTCACGGTGCATATATTATATAGTATATTATTATTAACAGCCAATCACGTAACATTTTACGCTCATGTCAGAGTATTGAAAAGCTGTGCTATTTGATATGTCTATTGAAAACATGATCATGTAAATGAACATAAATGTGTGATCCATCTAAATTTAAGATATCAGTAATAATGATCACTGCAGTAATAATAATAATTAAAAAAAAAAACAGTGAGACTGTACGAGTTTGTTAGATGTAATAATCATCTCTCAAACGCTAGTTGATGATCCCAGAAAAATGATAGATAGTAAATAACACCAACACAAAACCTGTTACGTTTTATTTATTTAGGAAATACAAATGTGATTTGTCATTTGTAACTATGGTAACGTCCACCTGGAGACCGCCACGGGACCTCAACTGGCCAGTAGGTATTTGTGGCGGTCGATGGATTTTTAAAAAAATCAAAATTAATGTATTGGAAACCCTGGGTACAAGAAATACAGCTAACTAACATAATAAAACCGTAACATAATTAAAAAAAATAAGATTTTTTGAAAATAAATACATTTTGCAAATAAACTGTTCATATATTTCACTCTAATTATAACATATCATATAAAGTACAGTGCAATTTCATCTATTTTGTATTAAATTAATGTTTGAGATCACTGTATTATACATGATACATATTTACTGCTTTTCTAATGTGCAAGTGCAGTTTTACCTTGAAACATTTGCCCTGTTACAGGAGTGTCACTATTCTGTTGTGGACTCTCCTGCGGTGTCCCATCTCCATTTTGTAGAGTGCCCCCCCATGATCCCTTGCTGCTGGGTGAGACCTCTATTCCTGTGACATCAGAGGTCTCGCTGCCCTCCACCTCCTCACCTGATGCTGAGCTTGGCTCCTGTAGGTCTGACATCCCTCCACAGTCTGAGGATGCAGACTCACCCTCCTGGACTGCCATCCATGTTGAGTCTTCAAGAATCTGGACAGGGTTCAAATCTGTCCGCGGAGAAGACTGGTCCTCCGTAACTTCTTTGAACACAAGGGGCTCTTGGGCTGCTGCGACGTCTACTGGGCTGTCGCATTTTGTTTCTGAGGTAGGTTGCTCAACCTGTTCCATGGTTCTCCTGTATGGCTGCTCTCTCATATCTCATAACCACCCATCACGTGACATTGCCTCTGAAAAGACAAAAAATGTCAATTATCGCAATGGCGCTTCAATACAACACAATATCAGAATATGAACATCATCGCTTGTGAAGTGACCCGGTGTGTAGCGCACATGCTCCTGAGATTACATGGATGACCTGACTTTGACCTGAGATCCAGTGCTGCTTGTGTCAGTCCTTACTCCACCCCTCCCCCATTACCTCTATGCTGACTCAAATAAAATTCAATGAAAAAAAAAAAAATCATCATGAAGACTTTAAGCACAGCAGGAGAAAAGTAATTCTTAATTCAGATTTTTCATGTACAGAGTCTGATTTTTGAAAACATATACTGCAAAAGAGGGGTGTGTAAGTAAAAACAAAAAATCCTCATAAAAAGGTGCAGATTTTTAACAATAAATAATATATTTTTTCATCAACACCACGATAAATTGATCAAAAGTAAAAACATTTAAAATAAAGTAACAAATCTATTATGAGACACTACTAGGTTGTTTACTTAAAAAGATAAGATAACTACATACAAAAGAGACAAAGAGAACTAGCAAAAGACTTTTAACTGTGTTAGAAAACCTACATAATCAGGTCATCTAAACAAGAACAGTGTATCAAAACATAATGAAAAGAGAAAGATTAATTGTGATCTTCCTTCCTCAAGAGACACAGAAATGACTGTGCCCATGTATGTAAAGCACAGGTCACATAACTTACATCCTAACACAGAACAACAGCTGGGCAATGAGCCATGTCAAACACTAAGACCTGAACAAATGCTACTTATAAAATACTGAAGAGATTCATGCTCTCACTCATGACCTATTTGCATGAGCAAACAAAAAACCAATCTGTCAACACAAAGGTCAAGATACAGCTAGCTATTGCGTTTCATCTGGTAAGCAGTGTACTTCCTCAGACTACAAGGTGTTTATAGAACATTATTCACTCTTGTGTCTTTCCATACCTTCTGGGGAACACACAATCAATATATACATTTTTTTTTTAAAGAAATCTGGAGTTTAAACAACAATGAATCACGTTCATTGTATAGACAAAAAAAAAACACCACACCACACATTCATACACAGTTATAAAGTGTATGAAAGGTATACAGTTTTGGAACAACATGAGGGACAAAGCTATTAGACATTGGATGAATAAGGTCATATCCATCATAGCTCTCAGCATGGAGAACATTGATAACAGATGTGAGTGTTTGGTCATATGGAGGATAGAGACCCCTACCAAACAGACTGTGTTTGTAATCCATGGATTCTGACAAGAGGATTACGCAGTAGCCACATCAATGTGACTAACTAAGACAATGCAAAAAAAAAAATAAAATAAATAAAAAAGGCTCTATTATCAGTGAACCACACTGGATACCATAAACAAATAAAAAATCAACAGCACTACCATATATGTGCAGGCTTTACGTTAATTTATATACACACAAGGTAAATGAAGCGATCAGAAATGCTTTGAGCCACTGTTCAGACTTGTCAGCAACCAGTCAATCTGGTTCTCAGCCTATCTGCATTGTACTGAGGCTGCATGCTAGAGGCGACCCGCACAGAGGAACTAAATGAGTCAGTGTGCAGAGGTTTTTACAGACATGCATTCCAGAGTCTGGACCTCTCACTTGCTTCATCTTTGTTTTTAAGGCAAGACACCACAAGAAAAAAAACATTGTTAGTATCCTAAATAACTTGCCTTTATTCTAACGTTTTTACAGGGGTTTGTTAATATATCATTTATTTTATATACCATTATATTCCTGAAAATAAAATTTTCTGAATTATTTATTTTACGAGTGACTTTAAAAACCTCAAAAATGGAATGATAAATTTTTACCCCCTGCCTATATCAAGTGTTCAGATTTGTGGTCTAAAAATGAAAATTAGTTTACACATTAAGTAAATAATTTAGTGTATATCATTTGCCAATTTAAATATAGAAAAACTTGTCTTGTTTTAATGTAATTAATCAACTTGGTTGGTAAAGTGGTATCTATTAGTTAGGAACAAATTACCATTTTCGCCTGTGATGTCTTGACTTAAGGGTTAAAGGACAGGAAAACTCTGGGCACTACAGAATTATTAATGAACTTGTACAAAACAACTCCTGAAGATGACATACAGTAGATCTTGTCATTAACTGTTAAAACTTTAACCTTGTAATCAGAGTGAAAGCAGCTGGTCTTCTGTGGACACAAGGTCACACTTGATACTTTAACATGAAGCCTTTCAAATATACAAACAATTCACTTATTTTTAGCAGTATAGCGTACATTTCAAAATTTTTTGTTTTTCTTAATAGTGATGCTGTGTGGGTTTTTTCTTTCCAGAAAACAGTACTCATCACACAATTGCTTAAATTGACATATAAATGTGCTGCTTTAATTGACTAGTTATAAATTAAATATTAAATAAGAATAAAAATAAGATGAAAATAAATAAGAGAAATTTAAATATGTGTCAAATGTGCCCACATTTGTTTTTTCCTTTTAACATTTCGTCCCTTGTTCCATATATAGTTAATATTTAGGCTAGCTGTTGAAAATCTAACTTGAAGTTAACACGATCAGCACTAAGGAACCAAAGCTTACAAATTCATAATACAAATGTTGAAACTTCAGCTAATTAAGAAACAGAAATTTACATGAAGCCCATTGCTGATTAACCTTAACAATTATATGCTGACAAATAACACAAAATAACAACAACAAAAAAACTAGGCAGACTAACAGTTAGGTGGCACATCAACCTCACAGACAACAAATCTAGCCAGCTGACAAAAACATCACTTCAAAACGGTGACATCAACTGTTTAACAGACTACAACATACACTTGTTCTGATATGGACACGTTTATTTGTTAGTAATCGGATGAAGCAGAAGTGAGACTTTAAGCAAAACGGCGAGTTTTGGCTTAATAGCTGTTCTGGTTTACCTTGGTGTTTACGGGCCAGCTTCGAAGTTTCCCAGCAGTCGATAAAATATAAATATACTCTTCGCACGTGAAGTTAAGTTGTTTTGAGACTCAAATGAGCTCATAGTCCGTCGGTTTACATCGGGTTTGTCATCACTGCGTCCCTGCGTCTCTTATTCCACACATGCTAGTCCGAAGTTAGCACTAGCTAGCTTAACGCTAACATGTTTTTGTTTTCTTTTACACGAATTCAATTTTATCCCGGCAAAATAACTACAGCTAACATGGGCCTTTTCATTTCAGATTTCTGTTATATCCATTCTTCTTTAAAATCCAACCAGAAAACGGATCAAGCGATGACCATCGCGGTGTTATTCCAACACCAACTTTTGCTCAATCTGGTCTAGTAACTCCATTCGCTTTGATTACTCGGTTGTCAGGGATGACAGAAGTGAAGGAACTAGAAAAGATGCGTGTATTCTTTATATTTTAGCCTGAAGGGGTCGCTCTTCGGCCCAAAGTAGTCCGTGAAGTCACTGAGCAGAAAGTGCAAGACATATATTCGGACTCAATTTTACCAATTACATTTAGTACAGCCGGATTAAAAATGTATGAAAAACGTGAATAGAACTACATACGCCTAGAACAATTCACATCTACAAGAGATTGTTCAGCTTGAGTGTAATAAATATTCATCACCGCGGTTTGACGTATGACCTAATCACGTGATATGAGTTTGTCCAATGAGAGCTCGAGCAGAGGGTTTAGTTCAGAGTCTGTTTTCCTTTCTAGGTTTTACAGGCGGTTGTGTGGTTGACAGTTAGAAAAAGCATGGCGTGAATGTTACGTAATACATGGTTCAGCCAGTAGGAAATACATGAATATTAATGACGCTGTATGAATCAAAAATGTTATTTCCAGCGAGGTTTACAACCGTTCCGAAACGGGTTAGTAACGTAACTACTGATAATTGTCATGTATGTTAGTAAATATTGTTAAATGATAACAAACGAGCTCATTTGAGTACATTAATAGTCATAGTAAGTTCCAATGGGCTCCTGTAGATGGGGCCATTAGATCGAAGTGAAAACAGATGCACTTTAAGTTAATAACGCATCACCAAAGGAGATATTTAGCTGAATGTCATGCTCTGGCCATAAAACGAGACGTGACTGATAGAGACTAGATCGAACAAGTCATTAATTTATTATTTTCATTTTAGCTCTCAAATCTCATCTTGAATATTGGATTACAAAGCAAGGTTTTTCCTTATGCGTAGAGAGCGCTGCACTTCCTTTTGCTCATAAAAGGACATTTTAGTAAATAATAAGGGTAAGACTATAAAACAATTGCATGAATGAACATGAAATAAATGCAGATAAATGGCCATATGCTACACACATATAGGATGTTTTGTGGGACTGGATGGATTTAAATATGTCATGCTTATTTGTAGCGCTTTCACAATACACATAGCTGCAAAGCAGTTTCACAGAAAATGAAAATTTTCACTTTATATTTAGGAGTAGCTTATCAGTGGTGACCGTTAATGTGATGTCCTTATTGCCAGAAATGTACATTAAAAATCATGCTGTTAATGGCATGTATTCAAACAGACATTTACACTGTTAACAGCAATGATTATATGTGTTATGATCAAACTTATAGCAAAAATGTGCAGTTTTCTATGTTGGTTCAGAGTTGACATCATCTCTTCTGAGGTGTTTGGTCGTCTCAGATCTTTGCAAGAGTCGGATCCAACCTGAAGTTTATGTAATTTCTAACTCGGGTCGGGGTGCCAATCCTGTAGCACGAAAAAAAGAAGCAAACAGAGAACATAGTTGCTGCTCAACAAAAGAATGATAATGTGTATTTGATCAGATATAACTGAAGCACAAGGTTGTGAGATACATTATGTGAATGCTTGGGCTAATTAGATGTGTTTTTAATTTAGATTTAAACAGAGTCTGATCCCTGGACATTAAGAATGCTGTGCTAGAGTATGGGAGCCAAATGTGACCTGATGGATATAGCATGATAGAAGACTAAAGGTATACAGGAGTTAAACCATTTAGGGCATTTTAGCAGTGATGATTTGTAACTGATAGCCTACAGAATTTAATAAGCATCCAGTGCAAAGACTGTAAAGTTAAGGTAATATGATAATAATTTTCTTGACCTGGTAAGAACACTAGCAGCTGCATCTGGACAACCAGCAGTGCTTGAGGTCATGAATGCATGAACTTACTACATTTTCTGCATCAGAAACAGGTATATTCTGTAGTTTCCAGTGCTGTTTTTGTGACATGTGAAATATGTTATTGGCACGTATTAGAAATATGTGATGCTTTTAAATTCCACATGACCATTTCTTATATATTTTAACCGCTAAGAACCTTAATGTGATTGCACCATTGCATAAAAATATGGTTGTGCAATATACAGTTTGATATTGCTTAACTATGTAAAAAAACAAAAAACAAACAAAAAAGGACCCACATACAATTCACTGACAAAATATACACGAATACATAAATAGAATGGCGGATATTAGGCCCAAGTATAACAGTTCAAAGTTTTGACACATGACTGAATTCATTTTAATGTTAATTTCTCGTGAACATTAGTTTTATGTTTACCAATAACACTAAATGAGAAAAAAAACAATGTCCTGCGGGGGTCTTGGGTTGAGATGTTTTTCATTCCTGAACGCCTTTTCCTGAAACACCCCTGAAAAACTTTGACGGATCGGGTAAGTAAATTTTGCACGCAAAGATGATTTCATGTAGGCTATTGTGCTGCTTTTATTTAAAATGATGTTATATGCTTGTTGTTGGGTTAGGACAACTTAAACAATTTAAAACAAAGAGGCATGCTTTGACCGTACGTGACTGCGCGCGACGACTGCCCCGGGGCGCGTTTTCCAAAAGCAAATGGTAGCAAGTTCCGTAGTTACCAATGGAGTTAAATGCAACTAACGACTATAGTTTGCTTACAGTTACAATTTTGGGAAACGCACCCCTGAACTGCTGAAGGAGTGGAACTGAAACTATTTTATTCTTTTACAATCCAGCAAGTAATGCTGATTAATCTAAAAAAAAAACCCAGTCATTTTCAAATAAGGGAAGCTGGTTAATCTGTTTCACAACGAATAATTCCTGTTTTTATGAACATCTCTTGAAGGTTTTCGTAAGTATTTTTTGAGGCAGCTAGGCAGTGTGAAACAAAACCACTCGACTTACCTTGTGCAAGGTAAGTGGTTAAATCTTAGGCTATATTGGTTTAACTATTTAATCGTAATGTATGAACATAACACATTAGTATTTTAACTTTTTATTTGTATGATCAGTTTATCAATTAATTTGTATTACTCAATAATCCACACGCACTTTTGTTTACAGTTTCCATTTGTTTTGTATGGCTACTGTTTGTCTAAATCATAATTTTACAGTGTTAACACTTGCAGCTATTTTATTATAAGTTCTACTTTCAGAAAGCATTTCTGTCGCACTGATTCAGCCATGAATCTGATCTTGTGGGGGATTGTGCTCCTCGGGATTTATGTCACACAGTCAGGTTGGAAACTAAACTAACTAAATGAAGTTTAAGTAAAAGTATGACTGACCTTTTTCTCAAATACTTTTTGTGCTGTCTTCCAAGTTATCTTTTTATTTTTTGTAAATTATCTGTTTTTGTAAATTATAATTTAGTAATTAAATCCCTTAAACAACTGAATCATGCACATTTTAAAATATTATTATTAAATATTAATGCATCCTGAACAGCTGTGCCATGATGCATAACAAGCAAAAAGTGTAATAAGTATTTAATTCTTTCATTAATTTGGTGTGTTTCTAAAGTTTCACAGATGGTGGACTGTTTTTCATCATTTACACTGTCCAGTGGAAAATGTTTTGATCTTTTGGGTCAAGTTGAAAAAAAAGATTGTTGCTTAAACCCCAACTATGGCTACCAAAAAGAAGATGGCATTTGTAGGTCCTGTGGGTAAGTTTAATGAAATAAATCAGCATGGAATAATAACTCTGCTTTCACTGGTAAATGGATGTTATAGGTCCCTCCATGTAAGTTCCTTTTTTTTTTTTTTAAATAAAATCTCATTCTTTTAGTGAAAGTCTGTTGACATCTTCAGACATTTAGTCCACTGAAATCCCAAACCATCTCAATCGTCTGCAAGTGTGTATTCATTTTTTTTTGGGGTGCAAGAGAACTGTCGCTTCAGTTATATCACAATTTTAAAATAATGTAATTTTAATGGTCTTTTTGTGGAAATCTTAATGGATTTTTGTATGAAAAACAACACCATTTTACCTTTTAGCTAGTTTAACTTTTCAGGCTTATTAATTAGCTGAGCTGAAATAAATGAGATCCAATGATGCACACAGCATATCCTTTAGAAACATCTTGTATGTTGATTGTTGACCTCCAGGCGGCCCACGTGGTCTGATTGGTCTCGCTGGGGCGAGTGTTCGGTGAGTTGTACAGAGGGAGTCACCCAAAGGCGACGGTCTTGTTATGGCACTGGTGAATGCCAAGACCCTGAAAATCTAGGAACGGTTCAAACTAAACCATGTGTGAAAAAACCTTGCTGTCCAGGTAGAAAGAACGTTAAGCAATTGTTACATTTCAATATTTTTCCATGCCATATCTCATGTTTCTATATATATATATATATATTGTCCAGTGGAAGGTGGCTGGTCAGAGTGGGGGAATTGGCAGCTATGTTCAGTCACATGTGGCAATGGAAAGAAAAAGAGGACAAGAACATGCTCTGAACCCATTCCACAATGTGGGGGCTCCTGTAGCGGTGCCCAGGAAGAAACCACCGATTGCTTCACTGAAATAATCTGTCCGAGTACGTATAGTTTTCACTTCTTTTTTTCCAACTTACCTTAGATACTGAAAATTAAGAACATGCTCTCATTTGATGTCTAGCTCATGGTGGGTGGGCCGGTTGGGGAAGTTGGGGTCCCTGTCCAGTTACTTGTCTAACAGAAGGAGGCATTCCTGAAAAAGAGCTTCGTTCAAGGACATGCACCAACCCTCCTCCATCTGTGGTTCCACGTGGCAATAATTGCGAAGGCTCCAACACAGACAGCCGCCCTTGCAGTGGACTACCTTTCTGCCCAGGTCATATACTTTGTGTTCTTTTATAAAACAGCCAAACTGTCAAGAGCTTTTTAGAAACCACAGCTTTATATCTCTGGTTCACAGTTGATGGAAACTGGGGTGCCTGGGCAGGCTCCACAGCCTGCTCTGTGACGTGTGGAGTAGGCCAGCAGACTCAAAGACGGATGTGTGATTCTCCTACACCTAAACATGGTGGAAGACAGTGTCGCGGTGAAGAGCAAAAAACTGGTGTCTGTGTCACCGATGTCCCCTGTCCAGGTAAGCACAATGTGACACAATGAAAGGTTTAGCCAAACAAAAAAAAATATAAATATAAATATATATTTTCCAATTAACATTTTTCTCTCTATTTTTACTGTCAGTAAATGGGGTGTGGTCTGAATGGGCTGCGTGGACTCCATGTAAACAACCTTCAACTAGAAATATTAGATGTCAGAACAGAGAAGGAACCCGAAGGAGAGTGAGGGACTGTGTCGATAGAAGTCCTGATGGAGCCCACTGTGATGGAGAGATTGTTCAACATAGCAGCTGCTTTGACATTAACGGCTGTGATAGTGAGTGCAAATAAGAATGAGCTGTGTCTGAAATTGCATTTTATAGTAGACAATGCATTTAGTTTAAAGCTTACTTTAGGGCATTGAAAAAGTGTGCTTGCTCTGTATATGGCAAAAATTAGGACATACCAGCATTCACTGCCATTCACAAATCCTCTTTTCTATGGCTTCATGGGACAGTAAAGTGTTTAGCATCAAAATGTATCGTACTGGTGCATAAGTATGTGCACTTTAAAAAATTGTACATTTGCACAATTGTATAAAAAAATCTCTACATATTGTGAATAATAATATTAAAGGGTGGTTGTTCCTAGTTTTAGACAAAATTAGGATTCTCAAATCCATTGAAGCTGTTGTAGATACTGTTTAAAGTAACAAGTAACTGTCTTTCTGTGTTCAGTGAAGGGCGTCTTGTCAGAGTGGAGTGAGTGGAGTTTTTGCAAACCTGACTGTGGGAAAGGCTCTAAACAAACTAGAGAAAGAAAGTGTATCGCTGACATCGATACATACAGGTGGGAGAAAAAAACATCTCACGCTACTTACTTATCATACACTCAGAAATAAAGGTACAAAAGCTGTCACTGGGGCGGTAGCTTTTTAAAAGGTACATGTTTGTACCCAAAAGGTTCATTTCATTAGTACTTAAAGAGTGCATATTTGTGCCTTTATTTCTGAAAGTGTAGGACCAGTGGTCCTTATCATAGGTGTGCAATTGCATTATACTTATACTGTAGGTTATGCATTGTTTAACAATCATTTTGCATATTCATTGGTTTTCTTGATCTCCTATAGGTCCCAAGACCGCAGTATTTTTTCAGGGATTCCAAATGTTAACTGTATGGGTTTGAAAGATGAAACAGAAACAAAAGAATGTAAAAATGTTCCTGAGTGCAATAATAATTGTAAGTGTAAATACAACAATGTTTCATGTTAAGAGCTTATGTATATTATTTGATTTTGTTAATTAAAGTGAATACATTTTCATTTTAACATATTCTTTCTGTTTTCCAGAAGGAATGAAAAGAGGACCAGTTGCCTTACACAGTAACCTCACCAGCAACTGGAAGGACCTTAACATGCCAAGCTGTTTTCTTATATAATGTGCTACTAAACAAAAATACTTGCTTTGTTAGCCTTTGTGATATGGATTGGATTGATTGTTGATTGTTGCACACCTCTATAAACTGCTTTGCTTCCGCAATAAAATTTTAAAGCGTTGCTGTGTGGTGTAGTAAATTGGATAAAATAAATGACATTCTCTTAATGGATTACTCCACCCCTAAATGAACATTTTGTAATTTATCAGCTACGGAACAACTTGTGACTGTCCCGTTGTACAAGAAGTATTCTTGTCGCTTTGTAATGTTATGGTTGAAACACTGATGGCAGATGGCAATGCATTTTACTTGGCAGTCAATGGTGGTTTTCATCCAAAATGTTTTAAATTTTGTTTATAAAAACTTTTACAGGTTTGAAACGACATGGGGTAAGGTATTAATTAAAAATGTAAGAAATCTCTACCATACTGTTGAGCTTACTTTGATAAAGAATAAATCTATTAAAAGGAGGAGACTGTATTGCCCCATCTCTGTCTGCTGTTGCCATGAGGTGCGCAGCTATATTATAAAAAAGTATATTTAAGTATCTATGATAGGCTCATACAGACGCTTAAATATATATATTTATATATTTTACCATGGACTGACATCTAACTGTACGGTTGAATTTCGTAAAAAAAAACGTAAATAAATAAAAAAAAGGGCTGGAGACTAATTTATTAGATGTCTGCTAATAAGAATTTTAAGTTAAATATTTTTTTCATTCGCTCCTTTTAGGGGTGAAGATTAAAGGGTTAAGATAACACTGACTATTATAAAGAAAAAAGAAAAAATTCGAGCCAGCCAGGAGTCGAACCTAGAATCTTCTGATCCGTAGTCAGACGCGTTATCCATTGCGCCACTGGCCCGACAAATACACGTATGAATCACGTGACTCTATGAAGTATGCTATAAGAGCATCATCATTTCAAAGACTGCTGCCCCCTCCTGTGGCACAGTGGTCGCATTTGGCCGCAACTTCATTAAGGCGTCATTAAGGTCTTTTCAGAAAATTAAGCATTATATTTCCAGATATCAAAATTGTATGATTAAATAAAGTAGTAATATTTATGTCCCAAGGCAAATAACAATTTTCTAACAGTTACGTTTCTGAAATGACACGTGCTCAATGACATATGCGATCACAGGAGGGCGCAGCAGTCTTCGAAAAAATAAGACATAGCGATTTGTTTTGTGTAGTGCTTGTTCAATATTGTATGCAAACGCAGTCGAGCTAGTTAAATACTTTTAAATTAAGAATTGACTAAGTTGTAGACGTATGAACGACAAATATATTATTTCTCGGAAGACTATACCAGTAACGTTATATTTTCATTTCAACAAATAGGCCGGTTGGAGACCTCATTATGATAAACTGAATACATCACATGTATGTCTTACATAACATTAACTAACCATGCTTCTGCTATACAAGGAACTGTAGTCCTGAAACGGCACCTCGACACCACTGTAAAAATATCTGCCGAAATAGCTCAGTTGGGAGAGCGTTAGACTGAAGATCTAAAGGTCCCTGGTTCGATCCCGGGTTTCGGCATTTTGACCCATTTTTAGACAGAAACCTGCGCCACCTGTAAGTCGTGGTTATTCGTGGTTATGACAGCCAATCAATGCTCCCGGTTGCAACCAAGAAAC
Source organism: Enteromius radiatus (assembly GCA_032357445.1). Lineage (NCBI taxonomy): Eukaryota > Metazoa > Chordata > Actinopteri > Cypriniformes > Cyprinidae > Enteromius > Enteromius radiatus. The sequence continues at coordinate 9,582,805 of JAUCMS010000145.1, read as the reverse complement.
GTAAGGTATGGCCAATCAGCGCTCGTATCGCTTCCATGATCCCGCATAAGAACAACCAAAAATTGGCCAATCATTCCGCATAAGAACAACCAGAAATTGGCCAATCATTCCGTATAAGAACAACCAGAAATTGGCCAATCAGCACGCCATTTACCTGATAGATCAATAAACATCAAGAACTTGATTAATAATTAGCTAATAATTTGCAAAGGTAACGTTATCGATGTGTTGAGGCACATATTTACCAATTGTTATATAAGTGATGTCACCTGGGTAAAAAAGCTAATTATTAATTGAAGCAGACAACTGTAAGTTAAAGTAAATAGCTTTGACCACTATAGTAATTAGCATATCAGTGTACATTAGTTAATATCATACGTTGTTAGGGAACGAATGCATATTTAATTGATATTTATTTGATAAAAACGTTAATCTACGATTCACGTAGAATGTGTATCAGTTGCTGATGTAGTAGCCTAATCATTATTTTCATCATTATTATCATTCATTTGTTTATTCCTCATGAGCTATACATTGAATCGTGATTATCTGTTCATTGTTAAGGATGAATGAATGCATATTTGTGCTCCAGTATTGTAAAGCGTTTTTATTGACAAAATATCGACTTACCTTGCAAACGTTGGTCAGAAGTTAATCAACAAAAGCTGCAACCTTCAGTCTCCGGAAGTTCGGAATCATGGAAGCGATGCGAGCGCTGAATGGCTAATTTTTGGTTGTTCTTATGCGGAATGATTGGCCAATTTTTGGTTGTTCTTATGCGGGATCATGGAAGCGATACGAGCGCTGATTGGCCATACCATACGTTTCATGGTTGCAACCGGGAGCATTGATTGGCTGTCATAACCACGACTTACAGGTTGCACGAAGTGTATAGTAAAATATAAATATAATGCATTTTAATTGTTTTAAAATAAATAAAAGAAAATTGTTTTATCAGTTTGTAGGATGGTGGTTGTTGATGGTTGTTTACATTTTTGCCTCAGCACTTTCCGTTCCTTAAAAAAAATCTTGAACATTCTTGATTTTATATATCTTTTGGTCACCCCAGTAGAATCCTACAAGCCAGTAGATAACTACCGCATTGCCTTGACTGAAGTTTTTGAAAAATATTGGAAGCTGGAAATCATATTTCTAATAAATTATGCTTAGAAAAAGAAAAGAAAATGACATAAAAGCTGCGTGCCAAAAGTATCGCTTTTACAGTTGTCCAGTAGCCAAAGCTACATGAAATAAGTTATTTCATCAAACCAACAATGCCTAAAAGACTTACCATTTTCCCGACCATTTCAAACTAATTACTTTGGTAATCTAATTTCCATTTTTTTTAAAACAACAAACAGCATATGGTGTTACAACAAGAAGCAACAAACAAATTAATCGATAACTAAAAAACTATTTTGAAAGAAAGCTTTTTCTTGGTAATCCTGCCCACATTGAACCACAGTGTTCTGAATAATGGTAGCTGGTCATTAGAAAAAAGAAAAGAAAAGAAAAAAAAGAGAAAAGATTTAGATGCATGATACTGTTTTTGTGTCTAAAGAAATGTCAGTGATCAATTAATATTCAGTGAATTTATTGTACAAATAGGAGTACTGCAAGCATTCAATCCAGCAAGTCTCTCCATGGATGAGTAAAATACTATCATACCGAATCAAAGCAAAATCAGAGAAACAAACATACAAGTGTACGCAGGACTCATCACTGTTCCACTTTCCAGAAAAATTTTTTTTTAGTCCATATGCAGGTTTATAATTTTAGCACTTCAAAAAAAAAAAAAAGAGAGAAAAGAACACTTGGTATTAAGACAAAGAATAAGTCTAAGGTCTTCAATGAAATGCATTTTGCTAAAGGCAATAAACACTTTTGTAATACTTACTTTTTTTTGTTGCCTCTTGATGATAAAGTCGTTACGGCAACGAATGAACAGACAAACCTTTGGTGGAAGAAGGATGAAAGGAATGAAATTATATTTACACACAGAAGAATGAGAGACAAAAAGCCTAATTCAGTGAAATGAGGCACTTCTACAACAAAGGTGAGGATAAGTGAAACCAAATTACCAGCCGTTCTCCATGCAGAGTGTTGCTTTACCAAAACATCCACTGCATGTAGAGCTACAGCTGACAGGCCAAATAGCTGTTGTACACAAGAGATTTGGTAGTTCAGAGATCAATTCAAGACTGGGGCTGAATATTGCCTATTCTATAACAGGTGGTTTCACATTGATGGGATACTGGATAATGCTTCAGCACCTTCATCTCTGGTCAAATGTTTCATACAAACAAAAGTCAAGGCTTAAGGTTGTCATAAAGCACAGATGACAAGTATGAGTACAACAAATACACCTTTGCTGCTGGCAATGTCAAACATGAATACAATTCAGAAAGCGTCTCACTTGAGTAAACATTCTCCTCCCTACAACAACAGAGCCAGGATAACCGCAGAGGATGCTGATGACACCCTTTTTGCCAAAATAAAGACTGCACACAGAGAAATAAATAACAGTATAATCTTGTTGCTTTGTTTTTAGGCAAGTTAGGTTACTATAACGTGTTTTACATGTCCATAACGTGTCTTTTGAAAGTGTTATTTACAAAGTGAAATGAGACACAAACTGGCCTGCCCTTTCAAAGGACAATCATTAAAGTGCAATTAAAAAAAGATACAGTACAATGAAAGGGGCTTGACTGGTTGGACAAGAAAAAGGAGACATGAGAAAGTCACTAAGCTTTGGTTGTTAACATAAAACAATACAAGTCTTATTAAGCATGTGTAAAGCACAAAAGGTATGCTGTGACTCTGCAAGGTACAGTAAAACTTGCTTCTGGGTCCATTTGTGGTCCGGAGCTGGTTTCTGGAGATGATCTACTACTGCACAGAATCAGGAATCAGATGGAGAGAGAGCAACAGGAGTTGTTGGAGAGGGAATTGTATTGGCCAAATTATAGGTTGAATTCGGTAAGGTACCCTGAGAGGGCTGTACATTGAGGAAAGGAGGTCTAGTTGTGGGTGTTTGGGGGGATGTTGCTGCTGTGGTTGGGGAGTCCAAGCTGACTTCATCCCCTTCCTCCGAGTCCCATACCTCACTCTGCAGGTAGTCTGCAAAGAGGGCTTTAGCTCGCTGCAGAATACGCCCGAGGTTGTGCCGTCGGACCAGGCGGTCAAAGTGCATGGCCAGCTCATTGTAATCCAGGCTGTTTTTGACAATGTGGTCACGATGTTCCAGCAGGATAGACAGGCAAAGGAAAAGCATGAAGGGATTCCCTTTTCCAAACTCTTGAGGCGGAGGAAGTGAGCAGGGTTTAATTCCACCTCCTTCTGGTTTGTTTGTGTTTGGAGAGGATACGCCAGACCCGGTGGGTCTGCATGGCGAGGAAAGATTGCTGGAGAAGGCTTTGGGCAAAGACGGCGACTTGCCAAAGGATAAAACAGGAGAAGAGAGAAGTGAATGATTGTAGCTCTGCGATGGAGATGCCAGTAAAGATCTCCCTGGGACCACTGATGGGGATTGAGCCCCAGTTTCATTTATCACAGCTTGTGAGGATGTGAACCCCACAGGAGGTTTATCAGGAGACACGGCCTTGTCTCCACTAGAGGAAGAGGATGTGCATTTTGAAAGGGCATCGGGAGACGCCGTTCTCCAGCTGGATGGAGAATTAGATGCTTCCGGTGAATGATTTGAGCTACTCTTCCAATTTGGTAGACCAGAAGGAAGAGATGATGCTGGGGAAGCTGCTTGACCATTGGGAGAGTCTCTTTGCCCTGGAGATGGTGGCGTATGATTACAGATAAGAGGTTCCTGCTCTCCAGGGTCATCCTCACTTTCCTCTGTGGACTGACGGACCGAGAATGGCAATGATGAGTGTGCAGACTGAAACTGTACTGGAGATAATGTGGGATCAGAGCAATCGTTTTCATTCATCTCAAAGCTGTCCTCGATTCGGTCACTATAGTACTTGAATTCCCCAAAACTTGCCTGCTTCTCAAATGAGGGAGCTGGAGCTATGACATCGTTCTTGACCATGTCATCTGCACCATACTCTCCTTCACCTTCCTTCCAAGGCCCCTTCTCCTCCTCTACAATGAAGTTACGTTCCCCATCTGCCTCTTCTCGGGACGGTCTAAGCATGTGACGTCTCCTCTGCCTTTCTGTCTGCTTCTCTTCCATCTCCTCCATATCCACATTCTGATGGTGATTCTGCGACCCATTGGACTGGTCTGCCTCTAGCACTGGTCCCAGAAGCTCCACCTCTGTCTCAGGTGGATCAGGCGGCAAGGAGCTCCAGGTGACCTCAAGCATTCTCAGGGCATCATCAAAAGCGAATTCACGCTTCAGCTCCAAAAGCAGCCAGCGGTAACAAAAAAACAGATCGTCTGCACCTCTTGAGACTAGGTAGGCATAAAACTCAGGGTCTGAGTACTGCAGAAGCAACTTGAGATGCTGGAACTTAATGGACATAAGTTGTCCGTCAGGGCGGAAGTTGCCCTCAAGACGTTTCATAATGCCACAGAAGCAGATAAAGGCGTGAGCTTCGTTGTCCATGACGGCAAGGATTGGCGAGGCAATGTCGCTCATGCCTTGGCAATAAGACACCTGTGAAAGCAAACAAGGACCGTTTATTTCCCACAGAGGCACATCCTAGTGTTATCGAAGGGTATTACTGTGTATTTACCTGTGGGTGTGTAATAGCAAAGGTGGTGAGGAGGTCTGTCAAGGCGGTGAGATGTGGGCTGTCCTCTGAGCCTGCATAGTAAGGATGTGCTCGGTCTGTTCGAAGAACATCTTTCAGAACATTTCCCCTGATGAACTCCAGGTCCTCTGCGCTGACCCGTGCTGTCCATTCGCTCTTCAGCTGGTCATACTCTCTCGTCTTCCTCTTCATGTAGTCCATTCTCTCTTGTCCGGTCAGACCATCTGGGTACACATTTAGAAGGTATCGCCAAACAACCTGTCACAAAAATACAAAGACCGAAGAGAATAATTCATCTAAAAGGAAGACTGCTTGACACATCAGACTCTTTTAAAAGCTTTTTAAAATGTGCACTTTATTATTTTATGTATGCAAAATAATCCATCATTTACAGCATAAATTATCTAAAACATTTTCCCAGCCCTAAATACAAATGATTGGGCTAATTAAGTGTTTTATTAGCTTTAAATGTAATAAATACTATAAAAAACAAACAATGACAAAAACTAATGTATTATACATTTATTACAAAAACTTATAACAAAACAAACAAATTATTAACTATAAGAATTTGTATTTGGAGCAAAAAAAATGTATATACTGATATAAATGATAATAATTCCCTCTAGTGGTAGAGTAGTTAAAGGTGCTTATGAACATTTTTGACTCTTCAAAAACCAAAAAGTATGTTTGTAGATATTTCGGAAACACGTTATGTTTACACAGCTGCTTCTCTACAAAATGCTATAGCCAGTGATTCTACTCTGAAATGTAAGCTTCGGGGAGATTCCGGGCTGGAATTGCAGCAGTATCCATTTCAACCGTAAGCTAGCAATATTACATACTGCACCTTTAATCTGTATGATCCTGCCCACTTCCAGTCGTTCGGAAAACACTGTATTGCTGTCAAGAAAACATGTTATGTTTACATAGCTGTTTTGCTGAAAAATAATGCTATATCCAGTAATTCTACACTGAAATGTGTGATCCGGGGGCAAAACGCTATTGTTTTTGCAGTACCCATTTCAACCGCTAGCTGTAAATCTTACATATTGCAGCTTTAAAGAGTTAATGAACTGAGAAATCAAAATCCGACAGTAATGTCGCAAAACACACAAATGTTACAAGGTCACTCTAGCTTTGACTGTTATAACAGATAGTTTGATATGTGCTAAGTATTTATGTATTTTTAACCTAAAAAAAAAAAAAAAAAAAAAAAAAAATCACAAAAGCCTCCATCCATGAAGGATGTAGACTGTCCATCATACACAACAGTGGGCTTTCACTTTCAAGTCTACAATCTGCTACGCCTATTAAAAAAAAGAGTGTTCCAATGAGCCGGTCAAAATAGCCTTTTACTTGTAAATTATGATATTTCTGAGGTAAAAAACATTACAGGTGAACCTCAGAGAACAGTGTAAAATAAGGCAGTTCTTGACAGGACAAGTCAGTCTGGTTACCTTGCGTAAGGATGGCTCGACTCCACCATGATATATGCGAAGTCTAAGTTCCTCTGGTCGGGTCAGTTGACCTTGGCTGTTCAGGTAACTGTGGAACTCAGCATCACTTAAGGGAGGCTTGAATGGTTTCACCTCCTCCCCATAAGACCAACTCAAGGCCTGCTGCACACGTGACAGAGTACGACCCACCTAAATGTGAAGGAAGTTACAAAGTGAGAAATATACATAAAAATGTTCACTGTATATGTTCTGTATATCTTCAAATTAATATATCAGTCTGTAAACACAAAACCAAAAGGTGCTTGTTAAAGGAGCAAAAGAGGGCTTCAAGAACTCCTGAAATATCTAATGACTTCAACTGTTTGAGGGTAATTGCCATTAATTACAGTATCAAGGCAGTAGACTGTGAATCTGTCTGACTGCAGCAGACAGTGACTGGTGAAACAGCTGGCTGATAGGGTAAAGAACATCATGAGTAACCTGGGACAGCAGCGACTGTGTGAAAGGAAGTGCAGCAGAAGCCAACGACCTCTTCTCTCCCTGCAACTGGTCTGAGCCAATCACATCCTTAGGGCTGATAATATCCCAGTCCTCCAAAACAGGACCTTAGGAGGAATATGATGAGAAATCATTAAAGATTAATGATGATTAAAAAAAAAAAAAAATTTGATGAATGATGAATGCAGAATCTAAAAAAAATAATTGGACAGTTTTGCATTTATTTACTGATCGATTATTGATTTGTGGGTAATGAATGGCTAAACTAGAGAGATCATAAGGGAGGCATCATAAGAGAGGTTTGAGAGACATTTAATACTCTCCAAATAGAAAGATGTGGAGTTTACTCACTGTCCTCTGATGGTTTGATGTCCATCTTGAGCTGGAGGAAAGGCTTTGCAGCACTGACAAATGCTGCATCTAAATCCCAGTCAGACAGCAGAGACACATAGACCTCCACACCTCCGCGGTCACGGGACAGGTAACTTATCCCAAAGTTGCGTTTCCTAAAGGGAACCAGAGACAAAAAGATGGCAAATATGTTTGATAATATATTAAACAGTCATAAAAATTGGATTACCACTGCAAGATCTACATGAAAATAAGCACAAAAGGAAATATATTTTGCAATTTCCTACTCACCCATTCAGCTCAAACGCTCGTATCAGGATATGCTGCAACACCTCTAATGAGGTTATTTGAGGATCAACAGCAAAGGAGCGGAACTCCACTGGTAACACCCCTTCACACTTCTGCAAACAGACCGATTTTTACAGTACAATATTAGAAAAACAAAGAAAATGGGTAACACTGTCTATTTTACATAACTCTGCTTTGTTAATTATCTCAAGGTCCTGAAAAACTAATCACTCTATCTTCTGAAATCCAAATCACCTAATCAGGTGACATTATTTATTCAGGTGGATTTACTGCCGGCTGAGTCTCGGTCAATGTTGCAACCAACCATGGGAAACTGACTCTGGCTGTACAGATTGCTTTGAGTTTGAATTTTACTAACACATGCTAAAACACAGCACTACAAGGTCATCTGTCTCAAGCAGATCATATTGCAGCACATCTGTCAATGTTCACACTGAACCTAAATTATGTATTCATTTATGATTTAACGCCATACCAGCAACAATGGCTATATTCATGGTAAAAATACAACATCTGAATTTCAAAATTCAATTATATATGTATATCTCATTTCAAAACAACTACATAGGCATTATATAAACAAACAAGTACAATTATACAAAAATATACATGTAATAAAAATATTAAAAACAAAAGTGTAAAAACAATTATACAGCGACTTTCAGCTTAAATGTATGAAATATGAAAAAATTTTTCAAAATCATCCCAGGAGAACTCTTTTTGAAAATGTCCATTAATATATTTTCTGAATAAGTAGTTGTCTAGCAGCATTTAAATTTGAACATTCAACTAAAATATGTTTGACACTCAAAAGATCCCCACACCTTTCACAGACTGGTCTCTCTTCCCCTTTTAACAGACAAGAATGAGTCTTGTATGATCAATTGGAAACCTCAAAATTATAGAAGTTTATGCCTTGAGTTTATCTCATATCGTTTGTTATGTATACATTCATTCCACTCCATTTGCCATTTATTATTATGTACTTATTCAATAAAGGCTTCACGTTAGTTGCTGGTTTTTGCATTCTGTCCCATTTATTTATTTATTTTATTAATAATATAACATTTTGCAAAAACAAAGGTCCAAAATAAAATAATAGTACAGTGTATTAGTTACAATCAAATGTCTCTGATGTACAAAGGAGCCAAGGAGTTCCAAATATATCACAGTGATAAAATCAGCAGCGTGAGGGGGGAAAATGAAAAAATAAATTAAACCTTCAGTTACAGATAATATTTAGGTACATCCTTTTTTTATACACTTTTGAAAGCAAGTCAAAAATATCAGTCCAGTATTGGTGAAGGTTACAACATGTCCAAAATAAATGCAAAACCTTGCATTTATTGCATATTGGTGACACCTCAGGGAAGATCTTACACAATTTAGATTTACTCATGTAAGTGAATTAAGTTGTGTCTGATGTTAATTGAACAATCATGTAGATTTTAAAGACATTCCTCCCAATGCTTATCCTCAATCGTGAAACCTAAATCTTCCGCCCATGCTTTCCGAATAGTAGTTGTGTCACTATCCACCAAATCATTTAATACATTATAGAAATATGATACTGCTTTAGAGTTTCCAGCTTTAAATCTGTTCATTTCCTCCAATTTTCCATGCTCTAAGCGGTTCAAAATCAGGAAAATTTTCCCTGACATAGTCTCTGATCTGTAGATATCTGAAAAAGTGAGAATTTGGTAACCCAAACTTTGATCTTGCTCACAAGTTAAAGGTTGAATAATCATGAGGTCACTTTTTTTCCCAATTAACCGTAAAACCTGATATATTCCCAAATCTTGTAATTGAAGAAAGGACATGTGGAATAGACTTACTAGGATTTTTAATGAACAACAGCATTTTATAAGTGAAATATGCTGTGGGAGGCCACCTATTGTGATTGGTTGGATACCTGCATGTTGCCGAATGTATGCAGCCAGAGGTTCTATTGTGACTGCAAAAAGAAAAGGGGACAGAGGACAGCCTTGTCTTGTTCCTCTATGAATTAAGAAATGAGCTGAGATATTATGGTTGGTCACTACTGAGGCTTTTGGACAAGAGTATAATATTTTTATCCACTCTTTAAACACATTGCCGAAACCAAATTTCTTCAGGACCGACATCATATATAGCCACTCTACTTCATCAAATGTCCTTTGTGCATCTAATGAAATGACTGCAGCTTCTTCTTTATGATTTGAATATAGAACACCACAAAGGCATATATGTCTGATCCAGATGTATAATATCATGAATATATTTCTTCAATCTATTTGCAAGAATTTTCATGATTATTTTAGTTTCAGTAGGTAGTAAAGAGATTGGCCTGTATGATGACACTAGCAGCCGATCTCGACTCGGTTTAGGTATAAGAGCGATACTAGCATCATACATAGATGTGGGAAAACGGCCAGCTTCCTGTGAATATCTAAACATACGTACCAACAATGGCAATATGATCTTACTAAATGTTTTGTAAAATTTGATGCTGAACCCATCAGGTCCAGGAGCCTTGTTTAGACGGAACTATAGCATTTTCAGCCTCTTAATTTTCAATACTTATTCTTATGCATCCAGTGCCTTTAGAGCCTCTTTTGAACTGATAACCTGACTTGGTTGTCTATCAAGCACCTTGTCAAGTACGCAGCTTAAAACACCTCCAATAATTATATTTGACTCTGAAATACTAGGAATTAGTTTAAATACTTAGTTTGAATAAAAGAGGGGGTCATCATAATTTGGTGCATATAAATTAACTAAAGTCATTAGAGAATGTAGACTGATATACTTGTGCAATCCAATTGGACTTTAATCTATTCTCGCTTCCTTTCCTCAAATGCGTTTCTTGAATAAAACCTAAATCAGCTTTTAAAGATTTAAGATGTAAAAGAACCTTTCCACGCTTTATAGGGCTATTAATTCCCCTAACATTCCAACTGACTAAGCCTAATATTGCCCAGTCTATCACTGTGATCTTTCACTTGGAGATGGAGCAATCTTGCAATGATAGCTCGCAGTCTGCCGGAGGCTGGCCTTGTGCTTCTAGAAGCCATGTCAGTTTATTAAAGTTATCATGCCCGAGCAACTCTGGAAGTAATGAACTGACGAAATCAGAGGGCTTGCCACTTTCTGTCTACTCTTTGATTCCCATTATGCAGATGTTATGTCTGTGGGAACGCAGTTCTAGATCCTCCAGTTTCACCAGTATGAGTACCGTCTCTGCAGCCATCTTTGCATTTAGCCTCTCGAGGGTTTCAATACGGCCTTCATGAACCTGCACCATTTCTGCTAGTCGCACGGTCATGTCAGTCAGCATCAATGACAAGTTAGGCAGTGTAGAGGATAACTCGCACAGTCTTTGATCCACGGTCTTATTCAAAGCACTGATTGGTTCCCGGTAGCAAACAAAAAGCAATATTAAATTCTTGTTTCTTAAAAAGGTTCACTTTCTCTACTATACTGATTATTATAGGGTGATCCATTTTTAAAGACTTTTAAAATCTGTGCAAATTACAAAACAAAGATGATGCTCCTTTTCTATTTGCTCCAGGGCTAAAATTAATGCAAAGGCTTCAGCTGTAAACATTGAACTTTGTCCAGATATGCACTTGCCAAAATGTTTTTGAACCAATCACTACTGCAGCAGCCACATGATTATCTGAAACTAAATTATTTCATTATTCCAAAATTTGTAAGTCAGTGCTTGGACAAACTTATTAAAAGGAATAAATCAAATGGTATCAAAATATTCTTCAAAATTATTCACTCCTGTGTACATGCATCTCCAGCTTTTCTCCTCTCTGACAAAATGTGTTTTATTTGTTATTTTAGTATTTCTTATTTATTATTAAAACATTTCTTAATATTTGCAGTTATTTTATTCTAATATTTTAATTTTAGTAGATTTCTGTTTTTGTCATATTTATTACTTTGTCTATTCGGCTAATATTTATGTTTTGTGTTATTTTAGCTTTGTTTTAGTTATTGAAAATGAATAGTTTTAGTTTAACAATAACACTGTATCATAAATCATGACAAATCTAGTATTCACTTCCATAATGAATTGTTACGGCATAGTTTCAAACAGATTTGTGGTCACCACAGTCAATCTTGAAAATACTGACATCACCATATTTCATACATGTCAACGTTTCATACATATTAAATAGCATTTTGTTTGTCACTTCTCTGAAAATCGTCTAAAAATTACTTATGTGCAAACTGCGTGGCAGTTGACCTGATAAAAACAAGCTACAACTATATAATTGGGTAATTGTGAATAAAATAGCATCTCATATCTCAAGAATTAATACCATGGCAGTGATTAATCAAATGTTCACTGTAATATAACTAAAATTCACTACATTCTTATCGACAGAGACTTCTTAAAGAAACATGGGTGCTGTTTTAAAATGGACCAAAATGTTAAGTTCTATTTAATCATTTATGGCGGTCCTCTTAGGACTCCACCCGAAACCATATCTACATGGCTTTCAAAAAGCGGATACACTGCTTTTCGTATTCATTACAGCAGACCTGAGAAATTACTGAAAAACAAGCCAGGGAATTCATGGCAGGTTGATCATGTGACACTTTGGGGCAAACATGACTCACTATCAGGTCAGCGTAATAGATTTGTGTACGTTTCTCTCCTAACGTCGTGGGTTTACAAATAAATATACAGACATAAGCATTATTATTACAACACAGAATGATAACGACGTAACTGCATATGACTAACGTGTATAGGTCGAACAATTATATGCCACGAACATCAAAACATGACTAAAACAAATAAACATAGATACAAACGAACATATTTCTACAAAATGTGTGTCACCTAAGGATTGAATCTATACGATTATTACCCACCCTTAAAGAATTCACGTATGCCCAGTAAACGATTGATCAAGATTTGTAAACAACAAAGATGCCAGCGAAGTCAAGCCATGATGGGTTGATTGAAAAAGCTCCTCGAGAGACGAAGACACGCGACCAGACACTGTCTCCTGGCCTGGCTGGAATACGTGAACTGCTGTGTTTCCATCCCGCTGTGTGTGTGTGTGTGTGTGTGTGTGAGAGAGAGAGTGTGTGGTTATGGCTTGTACCTGCCGCTCGGTCCCCACAATTTCTCACCTTGACTTTGACACGAACTACCCCCCTCTCCTCCTCAGCCGACATGGTGGGTAGTCCGCTTTAGGGGTCCCGTTCAGAGATACGTTGTCGTCATCCAGTAATTTTTTAAAAAGTACAATAACAATGGATGCGGTTACCCGTTACCCCTATCTTACTGCTAGTCAGATTCAATGAAAATTCTGTTAACAAGAGACTAAAAACAACCAATATCCTGCGGACGTGTTTCAAAATAAAAGTACCGGTGCAAGAGTGCAAAAGGCTTTCGCGTCTTAAGTTTGAATATATTTTAGGACAGTTCAGTTATGATTGACTCGGAAAACCAGCTTCGTCCATTTAGATCAATAACCACGACATAAGTAAGAAGGCATTACGTTTTCTACAGAGAGAACAGCAACAGGATATGACGCCACTTTAGCATTACATCATTGGATTCATCGGGGAATGCACGATGCATGTACAACAAAAAGAAAAAAAATATTAAACGATGATTTACGGTCAGACAGATGCAGACATTTAGCTTTTATTTAATGGATTTAAAAATATTTATGTTATACATTCACCGATGACAAATACTATTAAGCTATGTGATAATAAATAAAGTTTTCTCAAGTAGTTTCCTAAGACAATATTACACTAAGATGTTTATGTATGAATTACATAATGAAGTAGCGATAGACGTTCTATCATCCATAGCACAAACAAAAAATAAAAATATGTAGCCTTACCTTACGCTTTTGCCGTGACCCGGATTCGAACCGGGGTTGCTGCGGCCACAACGCAGAGTACTAACCACTATACGATCACGGCGAGCTACTCGGCAGCTGCTCGCGACCTGGAGTTTTAGCGCTTATAATTAAACGGAATGTATTTCTTCTGCTATATCAGTTTTTTTTACATCTCAGAGAGCTACTCGTCGATGATTTTTGATTTTGTGAATACTGGTAATTATTTAGGATTCTTTGATAAAGGAAAAGCGGTTAAATATGTATAATATTATAAGCTTTTTACTATCAATTCTGATCCATTTCTACTTTTACTAAATAAAATATCAGTTTCTTAATTCCCAAAACTTAAATAAGCTCTTTGTAACATAAACAATATTAAATATATATTTTAGAACGATTTCTAAACGTGACACCGAAGACCAGAGTATTGCCTTTTTCTATCACATGAATAAGTTATATTCAAAACCAATATTTAAATAGAAAATAATTACAGTAATAATTAACTTAGAAATTTCACAACTTTTAAAAGGGTCTATGGGTTGCTTGTTTCACTCCTTCAAGTTATAACAACCAACACAACATTAATACAAAGCCTTTTATTTGATTTTATAAACTATAAAGCGAGTACATACAAAAGATGACATCTTTCTTGTTCCTGGAAAACTGAATTTAGCAGCATAACTATTCATGGATTTAACTGTAAGCAAACAATGCTCTGATTGTACAGAAGCTTAGTCTAAAGCCACAAACAGTGAGGGCTTGTAAGGTCAAAAATAACAACAGCATTTGGTTTGGCCCTCCAGGAGCTTCCATGTATGTCAATACAGCCGTCTTTAAAAAAAAATAACGTCTCTACTAAATAAGCTGTGGAGAATGGTATCATTTGCGCATTTTCAAACTTTTATGAGGCTTGGCTACATTATTACTGTAGTGTGGGGAGGGTTAGTAACATTACAACACCAAATCTATGAAGCTATTTAACCTAATCATACTTGTAATCAGACCTACTGTATTTGTAACTCATATTGTGCATTTTTGGCCAGCGGCTTAATACTTTGGCCTACCAGAGTACAAGTCTGGGTACCCTAAGTATAGTTTCCTTCCTTCTGCTATGATTCATGTTAATACAAACATCACCCTGTTGCACCTACAAAACTCATGACATACAGGTTTAATCAACAAAACCAATAAAAAGAAAGAATTGTAAACCACTTAACATCTAACTATTTTTAGTAAGACGCAATGCAAAAGCATCAAATGTAAAAAGTTAGAGACACGAACATTAGGATAAGTTCAACAACAACCCGTCTTGAAGTGTCCAAGGCTTGAGAACGTTGAGATGCATTGTAACATAACATCCAGCAGGTGGCCCTGTTGTATGTGGCGTTCATGCAAAAAGTGCCACGTCTCCAATGCAACAGGGACAACCACACACCCCTCATTTCACTTTTCAGTTCATATTTGCTCATTAAACCTTTGGCGGTTTTAACGGATATGCGCCATCTCTTCCAAGAAGGGCGTCTTCATGCAGCCAGTGCAGAGCTGGTCCATCCAGAGCGGGGCTTCGTGCTGCAGGGGCGTTCGGCGAGGGTAAAAGGTGTATGACAGGTCGTAGTTTAACAGGCAGCTGATAGAGGCCATGTAGAGGTCTGAGAACCGGCACAGGCGGCGGGAAAAGTAGGTGGGGTTGTGACAGGTACGGAATATGCTGCCAAAGTGAGGGTTGAAGAGGTTCTTGGTAACTGCCCTGTAAAAGGAAATTGAGAGTTGAGTTACACTGGCTATAGTCCTTGATCTGTTCATCAAGTGAGTTCAAGAATTTGTCTTTTTGTCTCGCTTCACTCACCGTAGCTCCTCTCTCTCTTTTAGCCACTCTTGTAGAACCTTCTTGGACTCAGGGTCCCGATACATCTGAAAACCAAGATGAAAATAAGTCACTTGCCCAAAAATATATACATTTTTTTGCAAATCGAGAGAGAACTTTTGGAAAATGTCATTAACATTATATAAATTATTATAGCTAATATTTATGATACAAATTATATGAATTATATAATAACAAACTCCATCATTGAAAAGTTATAGGGTTTTCTTTTGTAAGAAAATAATTATTCTATTCTGCAAGAGAGTAAAATTATTTTTAGTGTTACAAAATATTTATTTTTGAAATTATATTCTTTTGAACTATTTATATAACCCTGAAAACTAAAATATCACATTTCCAAAAAAAAGGAGATAGCACAATTGTTTAATCAATTTAAGAATTTAAGCACCAAATAAGCATATATAAAATATTAAGCATAAACCTGAATTCACATCACATTTTACATTATATTAAAACAGATATTTCACAATATCACATATTTTCCTGTATTTCTATTTTTGGTTACTTATTTTTTAAATTAAATTAAAGCATCCTTAGAGAGCATGAAAAATCACTTCGGGTAAATTTTTGAAATAAAACACAAAAGGTTCTATGGCATCCTGGGAGTCTGAATTTGGAGTTTAGCTAAATTTAAAACAATTACACAAAACCTTGACACAATGTGGGGTCAAATGCAGACTGGATTATGTAAAAAAAAAAAAAAAAAAAGATCAGAGATCTAACTTTCTTACATAAAAAGCTAACTTTAGATACAAACACTCAGAACAATCAATTCAGATCAATGTAAAGCGAATGGACTGGTGCCAAACCCATCAACTCTTTCCTATGCAACTGTGTACTGTCGAAGCACGTGTAATGTAGATGTGTTTATTTTGGTCTCATTTGTTCTCTAGAAACTCGCTTACAGAGATTCTGTAATATTTAGATTTACTGAGATATTTTTTTAAGTTAAGATAAAAAGTTTTAATTAATTTGTTTTCTACTTGAATGTGAAATTGAATACACACTCATCAGGATAAATATTTTTCTATTTTTGGGGAAGTCCAAAGCCACACTGCGTACCTGCATGCGTTCCAGCAGTCCGGTGAGCGCCTGCAACCACGTGAGACTTTGCGCATACTGCTCTGTGTTCACCACCTTTGTCTCCACCTCAAGTTCAGGCACAATCGCTCCCGTCCTCCACCCATGACGCAGCATCAGGTCCTAAAATGCCAGGACACAGGATGTTTAGGCTATAAGCCACTTTAAGAAACCTTTTGACAATCATTGTTACTATTTGACTCTGGAAACCAGTGATTATGAAAACTATACTTCCACTGTTGTTGGAACCACTGAGCTGCAGAAGGAAAAACAAAAAAAGACATATGCGTAACAAATGTGAACAAAACAGAAGCATGACGATGACTCACTGCCAAGTCACTGTAGAGATGATCTCCAAAATAGAAAACTTTGGATCCTCGCCATCCTGTTAGCTTCAAAAAATCCACAAGGTTTCCCTGAAACAGAGCAAAGAAAATGGCAGGTTTATTAGCCAGTTGTTTCAAGTTTTTGAAGTAGAAACTGCAACACACTACAGCCCCCCCCCAGACGATTTCTGGAAGCAACGAGTCTATAGACCTTTCATTGGTTTTGTATTGCAGGAACAGTTTGCTCCAAGTTTCCTGCCAAGGAACTTTCCCATAAGTCTTTCCCAATTTGGGACGGTTTTCATATGCTGCTTTAACCTCATTTTGCCTGAGGGCGGGTATGGAGTCAGGCTGTTCTGGTCAGCCAAATCTGTTTGAACATGCCTGACACCATTAAATTGTGTTAAACTGATTTTCCACTCAGGCTGAATTTGACCTTGCCACCTTCTTTTCTACTCTTTCCGAATGAAAGAGCTATATTAAGTTAAATCATCCTACGGTTAACAGACTCGGTGCTGAGCTGGAAGATTTGGGCTTTTTCTCACAGGGACAGGAAAATGTTAAAAGTTTAGCATAAAGCTAACCATGCCAACTTTAAAAAGACATGTTTTTGCAAGTTGAGGACTTACAAATGCCCCAGTAATTCTGAAAAAAACTCACCAGATGCATTTGTAATCTCTGACTTAATCCATACTCCGAGATGAGTCAGCATAAATGATGTACCATCTAAAAGCTTCTCATCAGCTGTACTACTCATAATCATCTTACCAGAATAAACAGACATGATGCGGGACAAAACAAAGCAGTGTTACCTGTTTATAAATCTGTCCCTTATCCAAACTCTTGATTCTATCCCACTGCAAGTCTCCATTGCTGTCCAAACGTCTAAATGGTCTGGAAAATTAGGGATAAAGATGCTTTAAATCACTGAAAAGTGGTAACTCCGTATAAAACTAAAAACTAAAAATAAAAGGATATTAGGTATCAATACCTTACTATTTATTACCCATTCTGGGGTCAGTTATTTAAAAAAAAAAAAAAGAATACTGTATTTGGCAAGGATGTTAAATTGATCAAAAGTGGATATTGAGAATATTAAAACGATTACAATTTCCACAAAAATATTAAGAAGCACTTTGGTTCTCAGCACTGATAATAATGCTTCAATATATAATAAATACCACAAAATCAGCATGACAGAATGATTTCTGAAGGATTATGTGACACTGAAGACTGGTGCAATGGCTGCTGAAAATGACAGTTGTAGTGTTTTTTTTTATTCAAAGAAAAATGCAGCCTTAAATGTTTTACTAATATTATTATATCATGAATCACCACTTTTAATGTGCACAATTAAATATTTTAAAGCAGAAATCTCAGAAAATTACTATAAATGAGTTTTTTTCTGACTTACTTCACGCAGTCATTAAAAAAATGAGGTTTGTCAGCTTGAACAATGACAACATCAAAGAAGTCCCTCCACTCCTTTCCAACCATGTACTTCATGCCTTTATCACTAAAAAAAAAAAAAAAAAATACAGAAATGGCCACAATTACATAACAATAATTGCAAAAATAATAAATATGGAAGAAAATTATTTGCCACAAAAAAGAATGAGCAAAACAACAAATAAAATCAGCATTGTTTTGAATATATGTACTTTTTAAAATAAAATGTATGGAGAAAGTCTTTACTTTGAGGTTCTTTATTAATGAATCTGCTGAATATGATTCAACACAAAAGATACTCACACAAAGCTGAAGGGGCTGTTGGTAATAAGGAAAAGCTTCTTCCCATGACTGGCCAGCCGGTGCAACACAGCGTATGTCTCGTCTCCTCTGAGAATGTATTTCTCTGGGGACCAAATAAGGAAGGAAAAGAGGTCACAAAGGGCAGACAAAGAGGGTCTTTTAAAACAAAGTCTTTTCTATTTTGACTAAAACCAAATCAGCCATTTTTAAGACTATGATGAACGCAATACAGAATCTGATCAAATCTTCCTTCCTGTTAGGCTAAAAAGTGCTTATACAGCAATGAAAAATCTGTGATAAGGATTTGCAGGTCCCTTGTTTGTCCTCAGGGATACAACAAACATTTAAACGAAAGATTAAACTGGGCTAGCCCAACAGAACTGCTCGCTTTAAATCTCATTCTCCAGAGAGGTCCGGTTATGCAACAGTCTGCTCTGAAAACAAAAGACTGCTCTCCACCTATATACACTCACTGCACAGACTGGGTCGGGAAAAGTCTGAGAAAGTCTGGTTGTCATTAGTTTCAGTTTTCAATAACATGATCTTTACTACAATCTAAAGCCATTTTTGTGCCACATGTTTGGGTAAGGCTCACAGTAATATTTGTTCATACTCACCAAGATCTTGCATGATCCATTTGTACATGTAACCTTTGATATGCACCATTCCAATTGCATCCTGAAAATACAGATTTTGTGCATCAATTCAAGTGCTCATATTTCTCAAAGTGTTTAACAAACACTAACAGGCTTTTTCGTGAACCAGTGCTCAACGCAAACAATTTCTTTTCTCTATTTTAATGAACAAAAGGGAAAAAGGAAATAATAAAAAAAAAGTTTTAAAATGAACCTTTACAAACTTTACTCTGAACCGCTGCCAGGTTTCCGGTTCTCTATGACATGTGACGTACCTACACGTCATACTGCGAGTACAGTACAATCTGTTCTAAAGCGTTGACAGAAGTCAGTACGAAAAGCTGCGCTTGAAAGATAAACAAGCGTAGCTGACAATCTACTTCCTGACAAGCACTCCAGTGAACGTGTTAATGAGGCAAACCCACACACTGCAAAAGAATTCATCTGATTATTGTTGACACACTTTGGAGATCTGACAAATTGTGTATTTTAGGCATTCGCTGCTCAGCTAAGATTTTTAGTTTCTACTAGTCAGCAAAAGCTCGAGTCAGGATGAGCGGAGAGAGTGGGGCTGAAAAGCAGAAGCGAAAGACAAGACTACTTTCTGCAAGTAAATTGACCCAAAACAGCATGAAAAAACAAAGTTGCTCTGTAACCCAATTCAGGACCACCGTGATCTGGGCTGAATGAAAACAAATCAGTCAGCTGCACTTAACCACAGGCAGAAGAAAGAATCCGCTCGGCTTGACGACAGAGTTTACAAAACGACAGACAAGAAACAGCTCTCACGGTTTTAAATTACAAAAGCAGTTTGTAAACTATTCCCACAGTCCGTAAAAACAGCCTGGCTTTAATTTGCAAATGCTCTTAATTGACTATACACTTACTGAGACATCTTTGTAGAGATGAACTGGGTCATACTCTATGTCATTTGTGATGAAGTAATCGTTCGCAGCTGCCAAGAGAGTCATCTCAGGGATGGAGAACACATCCATGAACTGCTTCATTTTAGGACCCTGGAAACATAATAAAATGCACAAGTCATACAACAGTAATGGATGAGTAAAGCTTTTTTATATGCAAATTACATCCCTTCTGTAAGAGTAGTTGGAAATACTGTTGATCTATTGCGAGGAAATTGCAGGTCATATATTTTAATGACCACTTCAGTGCAAAACCTCACAAAAAAAAAAAAAAACACACAAACAAAATTTTTATAAAAAAAAAACAAAAAACTTCCAGAGTCATGAATGTGAATGACCATATCAGTCATTTGTGGAATTAAAAAAAAGGGTTAAAAGTAACCATACATGTCCTTAGAATTACACTCTCAAAACATGTTTTTAATGATAATGATAATTTAAAAAGTTAATAGTGGCTTATTTAAGTTAAGTGGCTATTTTACTATCATAGTCCATTTTGGATATACCAAAGTTAGAATTTTTTTAACTTAAGTTTTCACAACTTTCTGCAACCACTACTGTAAATGAAGTATTCATACAGATTTGCAAACCACTTTAAACGTTTGACAAAAAATAATGTTGTTCACAAGTCACACAATACAAGGCAAGCTAGTTTTACTGCATCCAAAAGCAGTATTTAAACATTAAACAGCAGAGCATAACAAGAAAAATCCTTATTAAATATCTCTGACTACTTTTTCTAGTATGCAAAACACCATTTTATAAATCCCTGATACATTTGTTTTTCCCATGGCTGTGAGTATTCCACAGGAAAAAAATATGCTGAACGTGAACGTGCCATCTGATAAAAGAAAGGATTGTAATGTTTTTGTTGTAGATATATATAGTGCACAGCCACTTACTCATGGTCACTGGACACACAAAATCAGGTCTGAGCTCCTGACAGGGTGGCACCACTTTAGCCTCACTTACCTCTTAGTAATGATGCACAAAAATGTAAGCATGCCAATAACACCATGTACACATCTGCTCTCTAGAGTGTAAAACTAAAATTTCAATGAGGAACACTCACCTTGCCATAAAATCCACTGACTTGGTGGAGAGGAACATGGTTTGAACCTCCATAAAGTTTCATGACCTCATCATCGGGGACAGGCTTCAGACCCCTGCGAACACAAGAAACAAAGCATGTGAATTTCATAACAAACACACAATTCTCCACACTGATTAAATTGATCAAACGATTTACCTATAAACAGTGCCCAACTGGATATAATGGAAGGCGTCAATTTTCATCAAGAGTCCCTGTGGCATAAAAAAAATGGTTAGATTAATTTTACTGCAGTTACAGTAAATTAAACAATGCTGCAAAGAAGGTTAAATGCACCTTTTGGATGTCGTAGTGAAGTCCCCGAGCTGCAAAGTTGGGAATATAGTCGTACTTACTGATTCCCTCAGGATACTAGTGAAAGAAACAAAAGTTAAGTTATCTCAAACATGCCAACCTTTCACCCCCCACCCGTTGACTCCACATGACCCCCTCAGGCAGGTCACAATCATTGGAATAATTAAGCAGAACAGACCTACACATAATCAGTTAAAAGTTAAAAGGCCAGAATAAACGTGTAGCATTACGGGTCGTTCACACAAAACATGTTGTGTTCCACTGCACTGCTTTCCCATTGTTTTCTATGTTAATATGGGCTAGATGGACATGTTTTGACTGTTGCGTCGTGCCTTTTGCAGCGCCTCAAGCTAACAGAGCTCTAAAAATGTGTTTAAAAAAAACACAAAATGGTCTCCAAACCCTGTGTTTTTATATTTTCCTATTCCAGTCATTTGCATCTTTTAAAAGCAAAAACGCATTTTGGATATATGGCCTATTTCTAAGGGGCCGTTCACACAGAATGCGTTTTGTATTCCACTCCACTGCTTTTCATTAGTTCTCTATGTAAACACACGCTAGACAGACCCGTTTGACCACTGCGTTCGGGTCTTTCAGTGTTCTTAAAACGTGCAGCTAAAGTTAAAAGGATTTATTTTTTACTTACTTTGTTTGTTGCAGCGTTCTAAAATCGCCGTGCTATTGTTAAAAGTTCAACTTTATTAAAAAAAAAAGTCTTAAAAACGCTTTGCCCCGCCTCTCGCGTTTTTAATCGCAAAAGGGCGTTCTGTGTGAATGGACCATAAGGGTTTATTTTTCTGGTTATGCATTTTACTTCATAATAACGCTTTGTATTTACAGTTAGTTGTTTTAATAACAACGAAATATGTAAATTAACAGGTTTATGTGGATTTTATATGAAAAATGTCTTTCTCGGACCTTGTAGTGCTGAACGAGAAACTCTCGCGCCTTGTTGTATATCATCTCGTCCAGCGCGCTGGAATAGAGCGCGAGCGTGTAATCATAGTCAAAGCCGTAGATGTCCACCTCCTCCAGATTCACCTCATTGTTGGCATAGATGGTGGAAGGATTCAAAAGATTGCACACCCCAGGAGGAATCAAATCTGTGGGGTCGCAAAGGGAGATTTTAGGTTTATTATTATTACATATTTAAAAGCATGATAAGTCCTAAATACTGTTTCTTCTGTCCAAAAGAAATGCAATTACGAAAAACCATGTCTCTTACACCTGAAACAGTTGTGAGCATAAAATGTCGATCATGCACTGGACATGTGAATGGCAGTTGGCAGTTGTTTACAAAATGTCCAGAGGCCAGCGCCTCTTTTGGGACGGAGGAAAAGTGGGCAATTAAGTTTTGCCATAAGCGCGGAGATTAGAAAATTTCACATATGAACACTCAAATTAAATTAACATACCGTGCACGAGCCGTTTCATCTCATTGTATCTCGCCCACAAGTACGTTTTATTGTTGATCAGTGGGGCCGTGGATGAGAAAGCCCTGCCAGACTTGGTAAGAGATTCTTCGCCTCTATTTTTGCCCACAATCTGATGTCTGTGCGATGTGACTGGGGCGGCAACAGGGTTATGATTAGCTGCTAAATTTTTCGTCGGTCCACAGTTGTGTCCATCTTTGCAGCAGTTCTGTCCGTTCATTGCTGCACCAGCCGAGGCGAAGCTTCCACAGGCAAAAGCAGGGATATTCAATCCTGCGCACAGCGAAACCCTGCATGTGGAGCTTCTTTGCCACATTGCGTTACTTAAACTGCCTACTTTTTTGCAAGCCATGTCTCAACTCTGCTAACAAAGTTGTTTACTTCTTTCATATGTACTTGCCCCGCGTGTTCAGTAAGATCGCTTCTGAGGGAACTGATACAGCAGCTTCGCTGAGGGCATCGTTGGTCTGGCGCAAGCTGTCTTATTATCCAATCAAATACCAGACTTGTAATGATTGACAGTTCGCTAAACCAATACGATGTGAAGTCTGGTGCGTCGCTTATCTATGGGTTCGGCTTGGGAGGAAAACGTGTTTACATGCCAGTCCAACCAATAAGTTTCTCTGATGAAAATTTTGCAATATTTCATGCCTTATGATTGGTCGGACGACCTGGCAACTGCCTACATGTGCTACGTGACCGAATATGCTTAGCATACTAGTCTTTTTGTTCCTAGAGACATAGGCATGTATGTACAAGATGTGACCATAGAAGCCACTGCTTCTACTTTGAAAACAGGCTTTCCTTTGAATTATTTATGTGGTGACGCAGGAAACAGGAGTGTGGACACAGCCAAATGTGCTGCAGCTTAAAACACTGGAACAAAAGGAACGCATTTTGACTGTGGTTTAGTGCGTTAACAAAAAGGATGATGTAATTAATTTACTGCTTTTGATCATATGTTCGATTTTTGTTACTATCTTATCCTAACAGATAGATAAAATTGATTTGTATGAGTCTCTTCCGGAATGCACTTTTTTTTTCTCAGCGAGTCGATTTTAGGCTTTGCAGTAGTAGTCACGTTTTGCACACATTCACAAGTTATCAAAACGTATTTACTTAGTCAATCAGCTCAGAAACATAAAATCAGAACTGCAGAATAGCTAAATATTGTCACTTTATAGCCACTAGTGTCTGAAGTAAGTTTGTTTACAGCTACATGTATGGATATCCATAACTTACATCAATCATTTGGACGTGTGGAGCAGGGCGTGGCTGCTGTCAGTGTCCCTGGAAAATCCTCTGAAACCATGTAGAAATTGAACCTCATGAAACCTAGCAAAAAGTAGTATCATGTTTGTGATAAATGCTAGCTCACAAATTAAACTTACTACGAAACCGTTTAGGACAATTGTCATTAACCTGACATTAACAATTATATATATGTATATACACACGCATAAGTGCTGTCAAACGATTAATCGCATCCAAAATAAAAAGTTTTTCTTTACATAATGTTTATGCTGTGCTTATTATGTTTATATAAAAACACACGTACAGTATATATTTTCTTATATTTGATATTATATCAAAATATATTTAATATATAAACAACATGTTTTCATTAAATATATACATGCATGTGTTTGTATTTATATATACTTATATATATTTAAATATACACAGTACATACAAATATATTATGTAAAGAGAAACTTATATAATAATCAATATAAATAATATAAATCTCCCTCACAGTTCGAGCGATATGCGGGTGGGAAATGTTTTTGTCATATTTGATTATCTCATAACTCTCAGGAAATATTGAAATATCAGAACATTGTGTTCAGAGATCGCACATATGTATGTCATGTTAAGTTATAAAATTTCAATATAAATTCTCAATTAGACTTTTCCCCAAATTGTGCAACCCTACTTTAAATGTCTAAATAATTACAGTGAAGGTGACAAATTGCCTTAAGAATAAAGTCAAAGGGTGTAACAGGCTACCTCATTTCGAGAGTCAACGCATCATCCTATTTGGCCAAAAACAAAATCAAAACAAACTGGACAATAACAACCGGTGGCAACATGGTGAAATATCAGAACATCTTGTTCAGAGATTTGAGCAGATGTATACAAGTCATGGTAAATTACAAAACATCATTTTCGATATCTCTAAAATCAAACATTCCAAAAACAGGCATAAACTATGAAACGGTTTTTAAAACCAGTTTGACTTGGACAATCATCAGTGTTAGTCAATCAGACACTTAAATGTGTTTACACAGCTTTCCTACAGTCAGCCTGACAAGAGTACTTTTATACCACAGAGTTTCAATAACAATATCATTTTTAATAATGAGTATTTGAGCAGCTCTATGGATCCATCAGAGCCAAACAAACATATACGTTATCAAATGTATGCTTTAATATGAAACAGGCAAGCTGTTTATGAATATTCACTTATCATCAGCCCACTATTATCCAAACTCATTCAAATCACTTAAATTTGCAATATTCATGAGCAGCTCAACCCATATAATGAACAACAATCCGAGGTCACTGTTAACGGACAATTTCATGTACATAATATGGTTATCGCCGTATAACAAAGATATTTTATCAAGCCAAAGCACCAGTCCTGGTCCTTCTCAAATTATTGCAGTCCAAGCTTTTTGTTAAAAAACAGAATCTCATCACAATGATCAGAATTAGCTTTAACTAACATTTCTTCAAATTTGTGTCATTTTGATGCAAAAAACGTTTGTGTTCAAACCCTCAGTAAAAGCTGAAAGTTGCTAATGTGATGAGGATTATTTCGGATGGAGGGCTGACGCAGATGGGAGCCAAACTGACGTCTCTCATTTCAGCAGGCCTGGTTTTCACTCTGCAGTACCATCAAACACGGACGGAGCAACAGCTTAGCCTTCCCGGATCTTCGCAGCAAGGGCTGAGTTCTCCTGACGAATGGCCTTGTAGTCTTCAAGGATCTTCTCTAGATTGCTAACGGTTCTTTTACCATTTTCAGACTCAATCTACAAAAAAATAAATAAATCAAATTGATGACAGTTGAACAGTTAACAATGGAATGTTTGCTTACATCTAAACACGACTTGGTTTCACACCTGCTCCTCAAGATCTCGGATTTCTCTCATGATGGTTCCTGTGTCTTCTATAGTCTGAATCAGCTGAGTGCAGTTCTGAGAGCACAAAAAGTTTAGCATGATTAAGCTGATGATTCTCTTGTAGGATAAAATGACCAGAATCCTGTTGAAAGCATTTCAAAAGCATTAGCCTATAAGATTTGTGGTTCAAAGGTTGAACAGATGGACTAAAGCACTGCTAATGGCCTAAGCAAAAGGAGCAAAAGCCACCACATGAAATGGCATTTTTGTCTAAAATGTTTTTGTGGGATCACAAGCAGTGTCTTTTGCTCGTCTCGTCATATGAGACAAAAATGTCTTCCAAACACAGTACCTGCATTCTAGGACTACAACATGCAACGTCAAAATATATTATCACAATTATTCATAGATCTTAATAACATAGAGACTCATACCTCATGTAAGGCTGCCAAGTACTTGTAGGATTTACGGACAGATTCATCTTTCTTGGCATCCTGCAGTTAAAGATTTCAGTTTTTTTAAATACTGAAATACTACAACAAAACAATAAACTACAGATTATAAAAGAGGATCTGAGAGCAATTTGCAATGTAAAATGAACAAGACAGACACTTTTGTAAAGAAGGGAAAAAAAAAAAAAAAAAAAGTACTTTCATTCAGGAAAAAGTTCAGCAATGACCGGGGTTCGAGCATTTGAAGGGTTTTTAGGTTGTTTAGGGCAACCTGGATGCATGTCTGACACTTAAGCACATTAAAAAAGGACAATAGGCTCATAGACTCACACACACATACAGACA
>JAUCMS010000145.1:9500348-9555681 GCA_032357445.1 Enteromius radiatus | reverse complement strand
TAGCGACAAGGAGTACTACCATCTGACCAAGTTTCAGCTTTCTAGGCCTTACGGTTTGGGCTGCACGATCAGTTCTACGGAAGAATAATAATAATAATTAAAAAAAAAAAAAAAAAAAAAATCTGAGCAATTACAATAGGGTTTCAGCGCTACGCGCTCGAACCCCTAAAAACAAATCACTATGCACCACAACAGTTTTTAATACTGATGATGATGATAAGAAATGTTCAAGCACCAAATCGGAATGATTTGACACAAAACTTCAGCTTTGTTATCTCAAGAAAGAATCATAAATACTAAAAATAATAAAATTACAGTTTTTACTGTGTTTTTGATCAAATAAGTGTAGTTTAGGTAAGCGTTCTTTGTGAGACTTTCAAGAACATGTACAGTCATGTGAAAAAGTTAGGACGCCCTATTGAATTCTATGGTTTTCTGTATCTGGAGAAAATAAAAATACTGAAAGAATATACTGAAAGAATTTTGTCCCACTCTTCTTTACAACGTTGCTCCTGTTTATTGAGATTTGTGGGCATTTGTTTACACACAGCTCTAACCAGATGATTTCAGTCAGGATTAGGTCTGGACTA
This sequence comes from Enteromius radiatus, assembly GCA_032357445.1. Classification (NCBI taxonomy): domain Eukaryota; kingdom Metazoa; phylum Chordata; class Actinopteri; order Cypriniformes; family Cyprinidae; genus Enteromius; species Enteromius radiatus. Next base: position 9,555,091 of record JAUCMS010000145.1, on the reverse strand, counting down.
TGACTGGGCTACTGCAGAACCTTGATTCTTTTTTTTAGCCGTCCTATTGTATAATTGCCGGTGTGCTTGGGATTATTGTCCAGTTGTATCACCAACATTTGACTCCAGAACACTTTGTTATACATAGAAGCTCACAGTCGACTCAATGACTGTGAGGGGGCCAGGTCCTTCACTTTTGGTTTGAGGTGTTTGTATGTTTGTAACATGTAGTGAAGTTCTTGGGTCGTCTGCCATTGGTCTAAGCATAATACAATCTGATCTTGGGGTGAATTTGCTAGGACATCCACTTCTGGGAGGATTGGTGTCTGTTTTGAATGTCTTCCTGTTTTGAATTGTGAATAAGTTTCTCATTGCTCTTGTCTTACCATCTTGACATTAGCTGTATTTCCACATTCAGTACTTTCTCGGTACCCAAAGTAAACCTTGGATGTATGTATTATTTATATATAATAGATAAATAAACAAGACTGACCTTAAACACCAGTTCATCGGTGACAGCAAATGTTCGGTCCAGTTTTCCTGTTAGGCCGTTAATCTCTTTCTGCAAGTCCTTTGTGTCTGACAAAATCTGCAGGGGGTCGATTAATAGGGTCAGAGGTCAAAAGGCTTCTGAAGGCCTGCCAACTTCAAACACAATGCTAATGTCTGTGGACACAGGTCATGAACTCAGATGAAGTATTTTATTGAGGGCTAGATAAAAGATAAACTCAAACAAAGACCTTTGTGATTTCCTCCTTCTGTTTCTTTATGTTGCCTACGATCTCCAAGATCCTCATGGTGTAGGCTGAGCGAGACACATCTTTAGATAGCGTTTCATACTCAGTTAGCTGTAAAAAAAATATTAAGAAGGAAAGTAAACAAACACAGTAAATGACTCTTGTCCTAATCGTGAGTCATGACACAATCACAACCAATCAGACGTACATTTTTGTTAAATATGCATTTATGTGGACTGGGAATTTGAGATTCCAAAACGAGTGAGGTTACACAGCCAGATGAAACAGACACTGAAACCAAAGGATCATGTGTCTTTTGAGGGCTAATGAGGACAAAAACTCATTTACATGGAACAGATGGTACTGAACACTCGTTTTTAAGGGGTATAACTGGCTAGGACATGGTCAAAGTGCTAAATGCATTTTTTGGATGACTGAAAGGAGAGTGAAGGGATGAGACAATAAAAACATTTCGTACCAGCTGTTTATACAGACTCTCCTTCTTTTTGGCCTCCTCAGCAGAGTGTCTGATTTTGTCATGCAGGTCTTTGATCTCTGACAGCTTCCTGGAGGACTCAGACTAAGTGCAAGTTCACATAACTGGTTACTTTATGAAGGCATACAATGCAGTCAAAATTATAATAAGGGCTGCACAATCACACAAAAAATTAGGACCTAAAAGCAAACCCAGCACTTAAAAAAATGTTAAAAATCACAAATTACAATTACACTTCTTTACTGAATTGTGCAGCCCTTTTCATACTTTCTTAATATTATAACAAATGTCACAGAAATCAGCACAAAAATAAAATCAAAACTACTTGGCAAAAACAACTCATGCAGGATCAACTAATCAGCCTGTTATTATTCAAGGAGCTGATTTACAAAGAATTGGAATAATATCTACATGTTTATCTAAAAAGATAGCGCACACACAAGGTACCTCTCTGTTGCCACACAGCTCTTTTAGTCTGCGGTGCTCGTCAATCAATGGGACTCTGTGCTTCTCCCACTGAGAGGCTAAATGAACCACTCGTTTAGAGCTTGCCTCAACCAGACTCTACCAAACAAACACACAGGACAGACAAAGAAAATTACTCATTAGTCACACCATCTGCTCTGTACTGTCATTTTTATAGTTTGTTTATGGTCCTGAACCGGAGTGATACAGGTGTTTATGATGTGTGACTTATGTACCTGTAATTTTAGCAGGTTGTTCTCAGCATCAGGTAGCAAGTCAATGGTCTGTCTTTTCATTTTGATCAAATTCTCCTTCTCGCCATTATTAACCTCTTTCTGTTGCAACTCGTCTGACACCTGCAGACAGTAATGCGACATATCAATGATTTAAAAAATGCATTTATTCTCTAATTCAGTAAGGATTCTGAGAATTGAAATATTTCAGCATATTATTATTATTTCATCACTATATTACATATGACATGTTCCCCGTCTGTCAATCACTATGAGTTATGTCGTGACGACAGACTGGGGTTTTTGCCTGGAGCCCTGATTCGCTCTGCTTAAGAGAAAACACCAATGAGAATTGGCAAGTGGTTAAACAATCCTGAGCCACTCCCCTTCATCCTGGTATAAAGAGGCGACAGGTGTAACCACTCATCAGATTTTGCTTCAGAGCCGCGAGTTTCATGCCTGCTGCTTTGAAGTGCTGCAACAAAGAGGAAGCTGAAGCAGAAGTTTTTCTCTGTGGTATTGACGACATAATCAGCGGTTTCCCTGTTCAGCAAATCCCCTGGGTGTTTCACAAAAGAGCAATTTCTGAACACGCTTCGCATCTTTTTCAAGATGTCGTTTTGGCCATGTCCTCTTGGGTGCGGGCGTTTCCTGTCTCTCACCGATGGCCACGCTGGTTGTCTTTACTGCCTGGGCATTCCGCATGCTGAAGACGCCATTGCGGAGGGGATGTGTCCTCATTACGAGGCACTCCCTTTGTCAGTGCTGCGATCCCGCCTTGCTGTCCTTCGGGATGAACGGACAGCCTCTGCTGTCACCCGAGGAGGTAGGTGAAGCGGAGCCGCGCCCTTTGCCAAATCTGATCTGGAGCTGATGGCCATGCTTACCCAGGCTGCTGTGAGCATGGCCAGGGGCTATGAGGGCATTTCCCAGGTGGAGATAGCGGTTGCGGTGGTGGCCTTCGACCAAAACTGGACTTGCGCATTTTGAATCGGGCCCTGCACAAACGTCCATTCAAAATGCTAACGCAGAAACACATTGTCAAATGTGTGCTTCCATGTTTCGATTCTTCCAAGATGAAGACCGTTTCTGTGGTTTGCGTCCAAGGGTCGAGCATGGCAGTATAAAGTCCTCCTCTTCAGGCTCTCCCTGTCTCCGTGGGTCTTTACGAAGGTTGCGGAGGGTGCCTTCGCCCCGCTGAGGGAAGTAGGCGCCAGAATCCTCAAGCTCGTTTTGCCCAGTCATGAGAGAAATTGGGCTTTAGCACCTCAGCCAGTTGGGGCTTTGGGTCAACTGGGAAAAGAGCAAGCTCTCCCTTGTGCAGAAAAACTCTTTTCTCAGTGTGGAGTTAAGCCCCGTTTACACTAACGGCGACTTCTGTCGCTGCATGTCACCAGAGGCTGGTGATGAGGTCCCTAGTGGGCATTCTCATTACTGGTTGCTTAGTAACGTCATTGTAGGCTAATGTATTAATATAAAGTTTGTTTACATACACATTGCATTACTACAGTATTAATATAACTAACCGTAGTAAATGATTAAATGTAAATGTAAATTGATTTATTTCATTTTATTTCTGAGAATTAATAATTATTAATATAGCCTAATGCCTAGTGCAGCCGTTAAAATCATCTTTTCCGTTAAGGAATTAATCATTCACGCATTTTAATTTGCAAATGAAATAAAAATAAAAAGAGAAAAATAAGAAGAATATACAAATATTAAATTCAATGTTCAATGTACTAAAAATGTTTTAAACACCTGCTGTGGTCATGCAGGTTTGTTTATGCAATAAACTCTTGGCCACGAAAAAAATATGTCGTTCCCTCAACAAAAGAAGTCGTGGACATGTCATATAAAACAGGACAATTGCTAACGACAGTAATTAATTTCTCCTCCATCACTGCTGGAGCTGAAAGGAGAATTTTCATCAGTCGCAAATTCATCAGTTTCTCCCGAAATACATGATAGTAAGTGGCTGGAGAACTGGGTGAAGAATAGTGAAAACTTTATAGTTACTTACACTATGCGTATCTGATATGAATAAAACACATCGGCAAATTTGAATGGATTGTTATTGTTACTTACATAGACATCTGTATGTATTTTACAAGCTCTAACTGTACTGTTTTACTAGTACATGTGTGTATTTAAATGTCTGAAACATAAAATATGCATTATGTGGTTAAGAACACTGTATAGTTGTGATAATATGACAACCACAGTGTATGTTTCTCTGGCTCAGCGCCAGCAAACGTGCAAAAGCCCAGTTTGAATTTAGTAGTTTGCGATGTCACCTAACATTCTAAATCTCATATGTGGGACCGTACTCCTAGGGGCACGGAAAGAAAAATCCCATATGTGTGCCCGTACTGCTCAACAGATTAAGTCTGTCTGTTAAGCCCCAGTCTGTCGTCACAACATAACGTCACATACGTTACGACGTTAAATAAGTAACTGAGACGTTACACTATGTGTGTGATATAATGCCATTTTATCTGATTGGTCATTACCTGCTGGATGGACACAGTGAGCTGCTTGATGTCTCCTCCCACTTCTTCCATTTGGACTGAGAGATGCTGCAACTGTTGCTGCAGAGCAGAGAGGTCTGCTTCCTGCTGGGCCTTTAGGTCCTCCTCTGATTGGTGAGAGCTGGGAAGTGCACTTGCAGCTGCTGCCATCTGCTGGGCTGCCTTCTCAGGTTCCTAAAAATCATTTTGTCCTTGTCTTTTATTTTGCCTTTTTAGTTAAGAGACAAAACATCTCAAGATCCCCTAATTTAGATTAGAAGCAGATTAAATTTGATAAAAAATAATCTAAAACCAATTTATGGTTTTAATAGTTAATAATAAACAAGAATAATAATCACAAATGGCTAAAAAAGTAGTTCAAGTAGACATTGATGAATACTATTTTTTTGTACTTTTGTAAGCGTCCAATGACTAGGCCATAGTATATATAGTAATTAAAATGTATTATGTTTAAATCAGTCTAATGATTATTTTATATTATAAAATGTATGTCATTTTTATATATATATATATATATATATATATATACACACACACACGTACTGTGCATAATTATTAGGCATGTTGATATTCTGATAATTTTTTTCCAAGCACATTTTACCAATTCTAAACCACATAGGTCTTAATATATACCACACATTTTATATTTAACAATTTGGAAGCTGATGGCTGGAAACAAAAAAAAAAACCCTGGATTCAGGTGGAGTATTATTAGTGCAAGTTTTCTTGTTTTATAATTTATATATATTTTTTAGATTTATGTATAATTTATTATTTATACATGTTATTATTACAACCGTATATTTATTTATTATAAGAATTTTGTGTTAACATTATTAACAAAGTTGTATTACAGTTTAGTATTAGTATATCTACAGTTAGTCAATACACGTAAAATTCTGAATCAAAACATAAAACAATTTCAGACCCATATTTCTTTTGACTGAGCTAATGGCAAACATTTCTGGTACATTTCTATGGCTGCCAAGCTTAGTCATAGCTGAAGTTCCAAAATGGCTATTTTTTTTTTTTTTTTTAAATAACCTTGTTAGTAACACAGTCATGTCACTATAATTTTCAATGGCATGTATGAAATTTTCCATGACTGGTAAACAGGTTAACAAAAAAAAAAAAAACACAAGATTTTCCAGCAAGTGGGAATCCTGGCACATCACTTTGAGTAAACACATTCTGACAGGTACCTGTGTAAAGGTGAATTTCTCTGTGTGGGTGAAGCGTGTGCCTTTGGTCAGCACATCTCCCCCAGTGGAAACGCCACCGAATGACTGCAGCAGTTCAGCAAGGTCAGAAGTGGAGCGTGTGGCTCCGTGTGTGTCAGGACGAGGTTGAGCGGCTGCCCTCAGCTGCTCCTCGATACGCTTCTGCAGTCGAGCCTTCTTTCTGGATCGGTATTCCTGAAGAGACGAGATAACCAGAGTGCCAAGGCTTTAACATCATCAAATGAAATACTTTCTTTAGTTGAATATCGCATTCTATTAATTCTATTAATTAAATCAAGACAGATCTGAATGTGATCTGGCTATTTTCAGACCCACAGCTGTTCTCAAATCACTGCAGATCAAAAAAAAAAAAATTACACAAACAGATTTACAAATAAAATATGTGCTGAACCCTTGGGGAACATCTAGGGGTCAGACAATAGGCCAGTGTGTTAGTTAGTTGGAGGGCAGGTGAGGTGAGAATGTGGAACTGAGATGTGAGAGGGCAGCGATACAGTCAAAGGACACATACATGCTGAATGTCACACTTGTGTGAAAGACATCTCTGTTTTCCATCCTCGTGTTGATACATGCCTTTACCACAGAGACGCCATCAAGGAAAGCAGGACGGCAGCAATAATATTTACATGCTAGCGTTATTGTTAATATCAAGGAAGGGAACCTAGGCGTCACGCTAGAGAGACGTCATGTTTAGATTGTCTGTATTATACGAGTAAACTGAGCCAATCTGAAATTCATTCAGGTTTAAATAACTTGAGGGTGAGTAAATAAAGACCGAATTGTATTTTTCTATTTGGATTATTTATTCATTAAAATGAAAACTTAATTCAAAATTAAAAATATAAAGCAAAAAAATACTGAATTTATTATCATGTCAACTACTGTATTTAATGAATATATGAATTAAAAAATACCAATATTACAATAAAATCTAAAAATATATAATGGAAAAATAAAAGTGTTTAATTATTAATATATACTATAATAGTATATAAATAAAGCAAAAGTTAAACTGCCATAACTGCCGTGTAGACCTAGAAATTATGTTAAAACTATCACTAAAGCAACAAATGACAGAACTTTAATTTTTGAGAATAACCTCAGGTGTAAGTCTTGACAGAAGGCCTTGGCTGTTCCATTCACTCTCCCACTCCTGTGTGGCACTAAGTTCAGAGATGTGGTTCTCCAGGAGGGATGCTGGCACTGAGGCATGCTGGGAAGGCTGGGCAGTAACAGGCAGCAAATAATTCCTCCAGTATTCTTGCACCTCTGAGAAAATTCACAAAGAAACATCATAGACATACTAATGTTAGCTGAATAAACCATAAGAGATAAATTAGTTTTTTGTCAAATTCCTCACAGGGGTAATCACACTTCAGAGGCAAGTGCCAACAAGGCCATAAGCATGATGTATAAGACACATCAAAACAAACCTAAGAGGGTTTTATTGAGTTGAGTAAGTGATAATGAGCATGCCTTTTGGCTGTTTCCTGGAAGAGACCTTCACTGAATATGGGAGGCTCAGCGGCTGGGCGTGGAAACTGTGACATGGGTCGGAACTCTAAAATTACATCGACACACAATTGTCAGTTAGTTATGAAGGTTGCAAGAATTTTCTGCATATCAACCTTAGCCTTGAATTTCAAGATGTATGCATGCTGAGGTACCTGTGTTTTATGATGAATGGGGAGTCTACAGGACGGAGGAAGCCAAGGCACTGACAACTGCGCTTTAATTTGAGCAGCAATTGCTCTCTGCAACAGCGCAGACTTCCCTAAAAAAGAGAGACACATGCAACAATCAGACAATTCTAGCCTCATTAATGAACATCACAAAGGCAAGGAAACTATTCTTTGGAAAAAGGTTAAGGTTTGCGATAGTGAGTCTGAACCACTGTTTCCCACTGAGTTTATAATTGAGTTAACAACCTATTAACTGAAATCGACTCTGGATTCTTTCCAAGCTAATAAAACATGTTAATGCATTTTTAGGCAATCAAGAGTGCTTAATTAATATAGGAGAAAATGTAGGGGAAAGAATCATAATTTCTACTTTATTGAAGCAAGCTGGGAATAATCGGTACTCAAAGCTCTTACATTAACACCCTAGTTAATGACATTACAATTTGATCCCAGCATGAAGACCACACAGCCCCACCGCAACACTTTATTAATAAACAGCCGGAAATTCATTTCAGGTGTTGCAGAATATGTTGGAGACTTTGAGTCACACCAGATTTAATGAGGTGAATCACTGTAAATCACTATTAGGCCGTTAGTATTATCACACGGTGCATAAATAAATAGGCTTCCATAGTTGCTAGTTGCAATTTTGTTATCTAACAGATCAAGCTTTTTAAGCCAAAATAAAAACAGCGACATCTTTTTTCAGTATTGTGACATATTTTCTAATAAAACTAATTCCGTTATAGAAAAAAAAAAAAAAATGAAGGGCAAGGATCTGAACTTGAGGATGAACGTAAGAAATGGGCAGGCTTTAAGTAGACAAAATGACTGCATCACTAAAGAGGACTTGTTTCAGCAAAAGATTTAATTATGACATTTTGATTAAAAATAGATGGATTAATCAATCCCAATAAGATGCATTTATAAAATAAGCACTGTGAATTTCCATTTTATATATAAAGGATAATGCCACCGTTTTTCCATATTCCACTATGTTCTTCCCTCAAATTAGACGAGTTGATACATACATATCTCTCCCGTCTCAGTGCATGCACTCAATCACTCTTGCGCGTGGTGCCACTATGTTAGTGTTTAGTTTAGCTCTATTCATTTCTAAATTCATCCAAACAGGGATGAATTTAGAAACCACTAAACACTTCCACGTTTTCTCTATTTAAAGAGAGTTACATGACTAGTTACACGCATAAGTATGGTGACATAAAATAAAATGTGGCAAATTTTTTAGTGGATTAAAAAAAGATAACTATAATGAATGGCGGAAGAGCACATTGCAGCACTTGAAAACTCCCTTTCTCCCTCTCACTTTCATCAATACAACCAAGGAGTGATGATATTACTGTGCCAAGGTCGAAGTGCACGCACTGAGACGGGAGAGATATGAATCATAGATATGCATCAGCTCATCTAAGTTAAGGGAAGAACATAGTGGAATATGGAAAAATGGTGGTGTTTTCCTTTAAAATTATTATCAAGTATATGCCAAATACATAAATGTAAAAAACAGTAGTCAAACATACCTGCAGGCTGGTCCGAGGCCTCTGCACTCTCTCTGGGCAGCTTCTCAACCAGAAACATGAACAGAGAGCGAATCTCTGGCACATTGCTGTAGAGAAATGTCTGGTAGCCAATTTCTCCTTTAAAACCCACATCCTAAACATATAGAAGAAAGCAAAAATTACAACAGAGTGGATAACAGGTCATTGCACTACCTTGTTAACTTAGCACACAAAGTGCAAACAGTAGCACTTTACAGTAAGATATAATTTGTTAACAAGAGGGCCCTGAGGCTTAGTGGCTTGGATTTTTTTTTTTTTTTTTTTGATTTTAATAATGTATTAGTAATGTTGAGAATAACAATAGCTAAAATTAATAACAGTATTTGCATTGTTAATGCATTAACCAATGTATTGATGTAGTTACAAACGAGTACTAACTACTAAGTACTAACTTATTGAACAAAACTACCAAAAAGGTTCAATACTGATGGTTTAAAGGTCATCTGAATTAAATCACAACAGATTAATTAAATCACAGAAGATCTACTCTAAGATTCTGCAAGTTCTATTGTCTGCAGTAAGGAAGCATTTATCTTTCATGAAAAATGTTCGTAAGTCTGGCTATTTTTATTTATTTAGTTTTTAAATAAGTGTTTACACCATACCATCTTTATTCAAACCTACGATGAAAACCAAAGTGCTTATTCACCAGCAGTAATGCATTTTGAATGGCTATCAGCTGATTCTGTCAGTCGTGAGGGGTCAAGTTAACTCAAGCACAGAGTGGGACGTCCAGGCATCGTATCTCACCTGACAGGCCTGTGCCAGGCTCATGCCCAGCCTGAAGCGGGCAGACATCCCAGGGGGGAGTGAATGGGACAAGCCATTGCCCAGCGAAGGATCGATCACACGCAGACATTTCACCACCGCTTCCACGATCAGCTCACTAGTGAACTGCTTCACACTCTGAACGTCTTCATCAATGTCCCTGGAAAATGAGGAAGAGATCACAAACACACAGACATAGACAATAAATAAGTTTGACATGTCCCGAGATGCAAATCACTCCAAAAAGCGAGGAAATGATTTGTCACAACTGAGGAGACCTGTTAGATTTTGATTACTTACGTGCCAGCTTGTCTTAGAGAGTGAATTAAAATCCTGTCGACTTCTTCCATCACGGAAAGAGGTCAGATACAGCTGCTCGACTGTCTTCCGTAACAAAATTAAACCCCCACCGTGGACAAGGCAAATGAATATCATAAGGCTTCAGCTAACCCTCAGCATCGCCTTCACTACTGCCTGTGCAGGGCTGCTAAACAGGACTGCCATTCGGTTGCCATGGTTACATTTCAAACGGCCGCTTCAAATGAACCTTAAATTGTTTTTTAACACATGCTCTAACAAAACTGCGTGTCAGAATTACAGCTTTTTTTCATACAGTCTCTTCAAAATCAGCTTTTTCTGGAGAGGAAGTCATTACCTAGGAGTGTCCGACGCAGTGCACCATGGGACATGAAGTTTTAGATGTCTGAGCCGCGCGTAATGAACGGCTCGTATAAAACTCAAGTTCCCTAAATCCACAGCGCGTGCAAGTCTCGTGACGAGACCGACGCGTAAGCACGTGCGCTGTGCAGGAGCGAATTGAAATGTTTCAGATGTTTTTGTAGGTTTGAGAAAATCAGTTGATTTAGATCAGTCGTGTTAAAAAGAAAGAACAGTCTTTATTTAAATCTATAATGATTTGTTTTCGACTACAGTAAATCTTTTAAGATCGTTTAACTTTTTTTTTCTTTAAAATAGGAATCTACAGTTCATACTGCCACTTGATTCACCTCTTCAAGAAATAATATTTTCAAATTGATCAGAAACAATAAAAATATTACAAGACAATTAAGAAATTTTGACATGAATGCTAAATAAATAAATAATTTAACAGTCTGTCTGCATGAGAATTGTTTTGTGTGCCTAAGACCAAAATGTGTTTTATTTACTTTAAATCTTGTCCTAGGGCACAGTTTGCATACATGCTGAAATATGATATTGTGATATGAGTCATGTGACATAAAAACAAATTCATTTGTAATCAGTGACACACTGAGTTAAATGGGTTAAATATTACATAATCTGGGTTGATTTTAGCCCAGAGGCTGGATAATATACTAAAGATCTTGCCCTAAATTAGGTATTTTATGTAACCTAGTATGATGGATTGATTTTACCTACATTTTGTCCCACACTAATATTATATATGTTTTGTATAAAAGAACATATTTTGTCTACCTTATACATAAATTAGTAATTACAGATAGCTACTTACAGATACAGATACTCTAAATCTTTGCAAAATACACAACCCCAAACACTAGTTTAGTAAATTTCTTAGTACTGCATATTTTATAACATTTTAACATAGGGTCAACATTTAAGCTTGTTTAACAAACATTTCAGAAGTAAAAACATTTAAAAGTAATTCAAGTATAATCAACTGGTCTCTCATGTCAGACGCTGTGACTGATTCCATTACTTGCATTTGACTCAGCCGAAGGGTAAAAACTACACAACAAAAAAAAGCATTCAATCTGAATCTGTCCACCCATCTTATTCTGTGTTTTGTCTTCTACAACTCAATAATTGGAGCTTCTAGTGGATTGCATGACATTCCATTAACCTGATGAATTAAGAGACAAGCAGATGTGAAAGCGTGAAAGAGCCACTGTTGCCCATGCAGAGTGGTTTCAGTTGTACGTGACATCACAAGTAATCTGAGACCTCATTGAGCTCCCTCCCTTTCAAGATTTTTTCCTCCATGTGCTTCCCACCCTTGCCTTACTCCCTTCAATAGAACCACACTGTCTTTTCTCTCTTTCTCTGTTGGGCTCTACTTAAACCCTTTAACAACTGGGATAAAAAGCAAAACCTCAGCAAGAAAAACTCTCAGAGAACGCTTCACCAGCACTACCTTTTGAGAAAACACAAACAACCATTTAAAAAAGGGTAAGGTAATCTGAGTATTTTCTTTTCTGAGTATCTGTTGTATTTTCTTGAGCACATGGTCTATACAATCAAACTGCTGTTGACAGGAAAGGCTTAGTGGCTTAGGAGAATTTTGTTAGCATAATTACAGATTCATTAAGTTTTTAGTCATACAATTTGTTCTTTGGTTGCAAATAATTGTACTTTCAAGTGGCTTTTTATAACAATTTAGGTTAGTGAGATTTACATGTTATTAATATGGCTATATAAGACTTAATAATAGCGTGTGGGAGGTGCAAAGGGAAATATTTCTATGCACACTGTAAATGACGTTATGTGGGTATCATATATCCGATTGCAGGACTAGAATTAACTTGAGGCAGATATAAAAGGCCAATAGCTGTTTTGGACTTGCATGGACTAGAGATAAATGATTGGAAGTAGACAGCAATGTATATGTTGGTATGTCTTTTACTATGTATTGAGATGTTTTTTGTTGACTGAGAGCAGTGTGCCCCCACTCAAAAAATCTACAAAAATTAAACAAGTTGTTGTTTAGAATACACTGTAGGTATATACTGTTGAAATGTTTCTTTTAAGCTATACCCACATGACAATGTAAGAAAATCAACTTGACAGACAGGTAGGTTAAATGTCAGCATATCATTCCGTATGTTTACATTCTCTCAGTTCTTCATATGTTCCACAAAATCTTCTAGTTGTTGATTAGTTAAAAAGGATTATACGCTATTTTGTACTGATACATTTTAGACATCTCATACTAAATTGGGACTATGAAAAGCTCAAAATATTCAAAACATTTGAAGATTTGTTGCGCAACTTGTAAGAGTGCACCCAATGCATTGAGAAATAGGACAAGATTTATTTAGTAAGCGTTTAAAGAGCAACCAGGTCATGTATTCAGGGACTAGAGACATCAAATCTCATTGAGCTTGGTAACATCAGTTTGGTTATTCAGTAGGATATTAACCTACTGTTCAAAAGAAGGATTTTTAAAAAAACTTTTACAAAGGTAAATGAGAGAGCAGAGGTGTGTAATTTCTTTAACGTCATTTATATGCATATGCTTTACTTTCCAACCACAGTGGCTACATTTGTTGGTCATAAAATGTCATCTGATCTTAATCAAAGTCACAAGTATAGATAAAACAACACACAAACAATTGTAATATTTGATGCACTTACTGAACACAATCCATGAAATATCCACTTTGCTCTGGAAAAAGTAAAAGTAAGTGATTTGTTCTTGTTACCTGTATGTCCCAACAACGTTTTTTGATAGTTGTTCAATCCCTTGTTTAAATGGTTTTCTAAACAACTGCCTACTGAGAAATCCTCCAGGTTCAACACATTCTTTGGTTTTCTAACATCTTGTGCAGATTTGACACCTTTGCAACAGTAACTGTATTTTGAGATGCATCATTTCATAATGACTACTGATGGACTGGACTGGACTGGACTATAACTATTATAAAAGGTAGAAACATTTACTTATGCTCAGGAAGGATTCAAAGCTGGAGTTGTAAACTTTTTGTAAAATTATTATCAGGAGAAATTGTACTTAAAATTAAACAAATATCTTCTGAAGGGCAGTGATAAATTAAAATAAAAATGGTTATATTTAAACAAAAAAATATACACTATTCTCAGTGTTCTTGTGACATTAAAGATCAAATGACGTTTTTGAACAATAAATGCAGAAATATGTTTTGCTTGCCAAAGTATGTTAAAAGCAGCATGTCTGATGTGTATGTTGTCTGAATACACAAAAGGTGAATAATACTCGGATGTTAACCTGCTGTGACTTTGAATTTCACAACCAGTGGACACTTTGTTATCATAAGGAGGCCATGTGAACTGTAACTTTAAGCCACTCTTTTCAAATGCAATTCAAGTGAAACTGAAATTGATACCTGTCACGAGTTGCACTGGAGTGCCCTCGGAAGACTCCAGAGCGCACTCCAGTCCGTACTATGTTTATTGTTTGTCTGTCTCTCTGTTCCCCCGTTAAAGGACTCTTATTATGAACTCTTGTCTCCTCCCACCTTGTTCGTCGCCGTGACTGCCTATTGTTTCTCCGCCCCCTTGTCATGAATTTTGCTGTATAAAAGTACCGGTCTTTCGTTTCAGTGTCGCTCGTCATTGTTGGATATACCCTGTGTTTAATCCCTTTGTAAAGCCATTCCACTCCTAGGCAGGGGGCTATGTCACGAGTTGTATTCACAACTCGCCTCGGATTACCGTTCTTAACCCTGCCTGTTCCCGGACTCTCGATTCTGCCATTTCCCTTGGATACCGTTCGCCGATTGACTGACCACTGCTACGCCCATCGGATTATTCTATTGTCTCTGCCTCTGATATTCCCGTTCGCTGTTCCAAGACCTTGCTTACTTGTACTGTCCTGATCCGCACGCCTCCCGTCTCCATCGTTACAGAATAACGAGCCAACACGGTAAGCAGGAATTTCCCGTTTCAGTCCTCTATACATCAGCGATTCTCCGCGTCTCCACAGCGTCAATGGCCAGGAGGCTATTCTTTGATGCCTGGCTCTTGCCTCGCCATTCGGTGAACTCCACTCCCGAGGGCTGTCCCATATGGAGGGCCAGTAGTGTCATCTCCCCGAAAAGCTGCACCATATGGGGGTCCTTTAGTGCCTGTTCCCGAGTCCGTGCACAAGATGGCCACCGCTCCCGAGTCTTCACACAAGATGGCCGCCGTTCTCAAGCCATTACACAAGATGGCCGCCGATCCCGAGTCACCGCACAAGATGGCCGCCGATTCTAAACCTGTACACAAGATGGCCACTGGTTCCGAGACTAGGCACTAGCCACAGTCTTCTACCACCATGGACACCTCATCTGTGTACCCTGGCGTCATGAGTGCTGCACAAGAGGCTGAACTCCAGCTTATCGGACCCCCGTTGATCTCATTAAGGGCAGCCGGGGTGACCGGGGTTTCCACACAGGCCACCTTAGAGACTGTCTCCATAGCTTCTGTGCTTCGTGTTATGGGGGTTGCCATTCTGTTAGCCTTCCTGATTTGCCATTGCCGTGGTTCCGTCAGTGGCTGCTCAACCTCAAGAGGTGTCTTTTGACCCCCCAGAGGTTCTGCTGGTGGCTGCACAGCCTCTAGGCCCTGTTATCCAGGTCCAACAGCCTTTGTTCTATCCGGTCCCTGGACTCTCAATTCTTCCGTTTCCTTCACTGATCATCTGACCACTGCTACGCCCATTGGATTATTCTATTGTCTCTGCTTCTGATATTCCCATTCGCTGTTCCAAGACCCTGCTTACTTGTACTGTGTGTGTGTTGAATAAATGTCTCCACATGGATCCACACACCTCCCATCTCCATCATTACAATACCAAGACTGTTGTTCATTGTAGTTAAATTATACTTGTAACTCCCGAGTGCATTATTTGGTGGTGTGGTTATTCTATGTAGCATGTACAAAGCACATTGTCAGCACTGTAGATGTAATATGCGTTGTTGTTGTTGTTATTTTATAATACACAACTGCATACCAAGAGAACATATTTTATTAGTGATCAAGAAGTATATGTCTCGTCAAATTCAGCATGAAATTGTTTTTGGATGAACAAGGTTTCTGTAACCATCAGGCTGGAGGTGTCAGCTCAGGTCTCTGGATGACACTCCAGTGTTTCATGAACTGTGTGTCTCTTTTCACTTATGGACTCTCATTTACTGAACTCTGGTTTCCGCCCATTCTATGGGTTGTCATGGTGTTTCATTTGTCTCCACCCACTGACCTAATTTCTGTGTGTATATTAATTCCTGTTTGTGTCTGTGGAGGCGCGATTCTTGGTTTATTGTCACAGTGCTCTGCAGAGTATCATTGAATTCTCCGTGTCCCTAGTGTATTCAATGATTTGGATTTCCTGGTTTTGACCCCGCTTGCCTATTGGACTATTGATCTTGTCTTGCTCCCTGGATTCCGTCTGCTCCTCGGCTGACTTTCGCACGAACATTGATTACTCTTTTGTTCAGCCTCGGATATCGGAATTCACCGGTAATGACTCTGACTGTCTGTTTTGCTCAGTATTCAATTAAACAGCTTTTGCATTTAAATCCAAACGTCTCCTCAACTCTCTCAACGTGACAGTTTCACTGTGCACTTTCCTTATCAGCCATTGGCCAACCAAATACTTAGCCACATCCTCAACTCATGCCATTTGTTGTGCTAATGTTGTTACAGTATGTCAGGATGCTTAACCAGAATTGCTCAGTTAATGGCTTATTTATAGTCTCTGTTTAAAAGAAGTATTTCAACATGTTAAGCTTAACCTAAATGTTGCTTAGTGCTAAAACCAGACAGACAGAATTTCTTCCACTGTTTAAATTTAACCACAAAGAAGAACAACCCCTTCACCCAGTTTTTAATTTTGGGCATCTGAGATCATGATTTCATGTAATGTCTTTTTGCTTACCAATTTGAGCTGTTGACGTCAGGTGAAGCACTTCCTGTTGTGTTTTAATCTTTGAAGAACATAAAGCTTTGTGGTTAGAATGTGAAAAAATACCACTGTTATCTGAAAGGAAAAGTAGAGGAAATCATTATCAGGTAAAAAATGAAAAGGAATGTGTTCAACTTTTTGAAAGGGTGTTTAAGGCGCAATGTACACTCCAAAGTTGTGACCCACACAATTGATAAACCTCAAGAGGTTTCCGTAGCTCTTTTAAACGGATGTCCTGGACATATTGAATATACATGGCCACAATAGGGAAATGGGCCTGCAGAGAGATCAGCGAGTGCATTGTGTTGTGTACAACAATGACCAGACCTGGCTTCTTACTTTGGCTTGGGCTTTCGGGTTTAAAAGTAATTCTGATGTGGAAAATGCATTCTGTTATTGCTATTATATTAGCAAAACTTCTACTAAGAGTTCACTCGAGCCTGCGTTTTGGCACACAGATGTATGCAGCCTCTGAGGCGAGGGGATCATATTAACTCTTGGGAAGTGCTCTGGAAATTCAAGTATGGGCAAGTACACTACACTGTGTCTGCCATAAAATGAGCATTTCAGCACTCTAATAGACCTCTAGCCAAGGCCTTAAAATGGATTGCAATAGTGTGAGATGTTGACTTACAGGGAGAGTCTATAGAGAATGAGGGTGGAAATGGATGGAGGCAAGAAGAGGAATGCCAGTGAGATATTGTTGCTCAGCTCTCACGGTCAGTGAGATAGTAAAGAGGGTGGGATCTGCTATCTGCCAAATCTTGTTCACAAATCTTGCTACAATGTAGGTTTTAGTGTACAAATGTGATTTAAAGATATTGTTTTGCGTGAGATCCAGATTGGAGTGGTTTCAATGTAGTACTATTACACTAAAGTGAACAAAAATGTTGTAAATATCCAAATAATGAAAATAAATGATGATATAAACTATAATAACATTATAAAATGTAATATTTACATTACTAATTAAATTATTTTGAAGTAATACAATAACATGTTTGTAAACAGTTTGGGGTCACAATTCATTTGTAAAGTCTTTTATCCTCACAAAGAATTAATTTAATCAAAACTACAGTAAAAACAATGTTTTTGTGTAATATTATTGTAATTTAAAATGTATTGCGAAAGTAATACGTTTTAAAATGTAATTTCTTCAAGTGATGGCAAAGTTAATTGTTCAGAATCCATTACTGCCGCTTTCAGAATCAAATAATCCTTCACAAATCATACTAATATGTTCAAGAACTTACAATCAATGTTGAAAACATCCTTGAAAACTAAAATAACTATTCATCAAAAAACATTCGTAACAAAGATTCATTCGCAATAAAATGTTTACATTTATTGTGAGCCATATATGCAAAATAATATCCAAAATTGTTGCAATTTTTAATCGCATTCTTATTTTATTAGATTTGATTTATTTTACCTCACAGTTAGATGATGGCATGTTACAAAAGCTGTCTGTGGGTAATTTAGTTATCTTAGAAAGTAATGTGACAGGTTAATTGTTTTCTTTGCAGTCTGAAAGATAAGCTTTACTACATGAATGTTATGTCTTGAGAATATCTTCATTTGAATTCGGCAACAGCGAGTAAAGGGTTAAAAGTTATTCTATGTCCCAGGCTCCCAGCGCTCCTCACCCTCCTCCCTTTGCCACCCTCCCCCACCACTTTCTCAGTCTTTCTATTACTCGCAGCCCCTTATAATGTCTCTACTGCCCACCCTGCATGTTTTAACTGAGTGCTAAGAAGTTTAAACAAATAACTCAATGACTGCCTGAGAGAGAAGCGGAAAGGTGGTCTGCGCCAAGTAACATTTAGCATTTAAAAATCAGATCCAGAGAACATGGGATTACCAAAAGTCATCTAGTGCTGCATGGAGAAAAGCTGCTCCAGGTAACAGCCAGTCTGGTCACACTAGTATTTCACACTTGTACAGGCAGTTATTGGGAGTGGTGCTAGATGCGAGGTGGTCTTGTCATACAGAAGTTAAAATCTCTTTCTCCTCCTGACTGTAGGCAAGCTGCCTTCAGGGTGAAATTCTTGGCATATACACGAGTGTGACATTTTGCAGCTGACAAATTTATAGTGGATTTTTTGGTGTTCATTTAGTAAGACTCTATAGAATTATTAGAATAATTGGAACCAGTTCCATACCTTTAGAGTGATTGATATTTGAGAAATGATCATTTGTCTGTTGTTGGAAGAGTAAACTAGGTAAGTTAGCAAAAGTTTCTCTTCAGGAATGTTGTGGAGTTAGTTTCGGCAGTATTTACACATGACTCTAAGACTCATGACATTTTAAAGCTCACATAATCGTCTTTGGTTAAACTTGTGACTTGTGCTATTGGTTACACTTAACAAAATGGTTCTATACGCTAAAAGAAATTACTCAAATGGCTTACATTAAATAACATTTAAACCATTTATTAATTTTCATGAATGTTACTGTAGGCTTTTATATTATTTTATATATAACATTACCTTAACATCTTGTAAGAATTTTTTGTTAATAATGCATTAACTACTTTAACGTGATGTTTTTCAGCCTTCTCAGAATTCATCAATATAGGTTAAATACTGCATATACTGTTATTTATATAATATTACAGTATGTATTCATAGCTTTTATACATATTTCTTTTCGTTTTAATTTGCGTTTGCGTAATTTTGTTTTGTGCTGTTAACATTTTTAATTGTATTTCTTTTTAACTGTTTTTCGCCTATCGATATATTTTCATTTAAGCTGAAGTTTTTTCAACTTTAAGCCTTATATTTCATTTGATTTCAGCTTTTTTTATAAATGTATATTTTGACAGTTTTAGTTAACAATAAAACTGATTGTTTACGATGTATTACAATTGGATGTTCACACTGTACATGATCTATCTTTCTATATAGCTTCTATTAATTTATTGGATTCTGTTAGCAGTTTTCAATACTGTACAATTAATTTACTCTTCTTTTGCATATAAGGCAGTAAATGATTGTTACAAAAAAAAACAAAACAGTAAAAACAATACCGAACAGTTTTATTAAGTTTACGCAAGAAATAATGATTATGAATTTATAAGAAGGCGCTATAACCTTCCAAATCATTCTTTTACAATGCTTCACTATTGCTTAATTGGTCTCATGTGCACACAGGCATACATAAACATCACAGATTATGCAATTCTCCACTCCAGTCTGCAGATCCTTCAAAATTACCCTTCAGTCTGATAGGTCAGACATTTTAATGACTTTTACCACACAGTGTGGAATTTTGCCAGACCACAGTACAAAAGGTCAATATCTCAGGCTGGCAACTCAATGTTAAATTTTGGAAACAATATATAGTGACAATTCATTAATCAGTTGAAACTAATAAGAGTCAGAAACCTTTGAAAGAGTTGTGCATCTTCAAATAATTGTCTAAAATTACATTTGCATTTTCTAAATATGCACTGCACATTCTCAAAGCATATTATATTTTTAACCGTAATTACTTTTCAATTCATAAACCTATCTATTACAAGATTTTGCGTGATGGAGGAAGGACCACAGTGTTAATCGCCATGTGCTGGAATTATGTTATTATTACAAACAAATCTTATCAAGTTTTTGAGTGTACAAGGTTGTGCTCGGAAAGCATTTTGAGAACTGCAGCTGGCAGAGGCTGCTGGAAAGTTTCCAAACCTCAGAAGCCTGAGCCACGTATTCAGAGTTGTGGCTGAATGTGAATGCGAATTTCATATCCAAAAGAAAGTCACCTTGTTACTTCTTCCCACAGAGCCTTATAAACACGCTGATCTCATATTTGTTTACATTTTTCTGATAGATTCGCCCTGGCATTGGCCTTCTTTTTATTTACACTTTCTTGCGTGTTTGAGACACTGTGAGATAATTCGCACACACGTGGCAAGAATCATTCTGAGTAGAGCTGTTGAGTCACATACTGTTACGTTAGTTAGCATGTGACCATTATTCCTGCCATATGGAATAGATCCCACTGATTTCAAAATATGAACCATCAGTAGTTTGCAAACCATTACAGTGTTAATACATAACATACTAGTGTTGATTTGGCAGATTTCAGTCATAATGATAGGGTACACATGTACATTTCATATGTAGACTATAACTGCTACACATTACACCACACAATATAGTAAAAAAGCTATAATAGTCTCTCAATTATGCTAAAATAGCATAAAATTTTAAATGTCAAACACAATGTCAAAGGTAGCATCTCCCCAGAGGCAGTTTTGGCCACTCTTGTCAGTCAGTAAAGATCAGATGTGTGTCCCCTTTGGGGATGAGTGTCATAGCAACACAAAAACAAGAAGTATACTACTAAATCTTCTATAGTCTCTGTCATTATTATGGTGTACACAATGCTTTTAGAGTTAGGAAATGACTAAATGGAGCACAGAAGGATTTTAAGTCAAACATTAGTACACAGTTCCAAAGCTCTTCGTTCAACAGTGAATTCACACACATACAGAAGGTCATGTTGTAACAGAGCAATCATTTTCCAGGAGCGTGTTGTTTGACACGTCTGTCAAATCAGTTCTTAGAAAATGTGCCGTTTCTTTATGAGTGTTCATTTACACAATTGAAATGACAAGAATCCAAAATAAATCCATAGTGTATTTTATGCTCTTTTCCCACTTGAAACATAACCAGAAGAGCCAATCAATCACAATAGAGGTGGTGGGAAACAGACACATGGACCTCATGCGTCCTGGACTTTTAGCTATATCTTGACAGCTCTCACAGTCTTCTCAATGGATAACTTTTAGGAAAATAATGAAAAGAGTAAATATATATGAAGACAGGGTAAAAAAGCACATTTAACAGGAGAGTAGGTTGCTATAAAGTAGCCACTGTCATTGCAAAGATTGTGTAACATTAATATAGACATACTAAAATATCTACAACCAACAAATATTTGATTGTGCTTTGATTCTGTGTAAATGATGCAGCATTCATGTAGCCTTTGTTGTTGCCATGACATACTGTTCACTAGTTTGGGGTCAATACAATATTTATATTTTCGTTCTGTTTTTTTAGTTAATCAGTGTAAATACAGTACTTCATATATGTTGCTAATGACATTATTTTGTAGTATTTTAGTCTGCTTTAACTGCTTTCTATTGTCATTTATTTCTTGCAGATCTTCACTCCACACTTCAAAACTTTCACTGCTCAAAAGAGAAAAAGAAACAAAAAATACATCATGGAACTTCAAAAATTAACAAACGGTCATCACCAAGACTTTCAACATCTTGAGGAAGGGTATGTGTCTGTTATTAAAAGTGATTTTTCTTTAAAAACAGAATGTCGAATACGCTTCCTGTGTCACTAAATTTGTCACTACATATCTTTTTTTTTTATTGGCCTGCAGATTCATGCTAAAAGCAAACACACTATTCGGTGGCTTCACCGTCTGCTATTCTAGAACAACACCACAGTCATAAGCAGAGTTGCATTTATTTTAAGTGAATATTTGGGTGAACTTAAAATGAACCTAAAAGGAAAATGTGAGCATTGCAACATCGTTAAAATATTTTTTTTCCAAGGAGTGAGTAATTTAGCAGCATACCACAGCATAGTCTTCGAATCATTAGCACACAGAAATAAGCTTGGATTTATGGTCACTTTACTGCATTCCATACTGGTTGTATAAATCAGCTTTAACTGTTCAGCATCAACATATTAGGTGATATCATCATTGACACATTTATTACATATAAACACCATGATAAACCTGGCCTGGGCTGTTTAAATGGGTGCGATTTGTAGGGGGCATAATTCAGCCTCTACTAAATTATTTTTTATCTCAGGTGGGGATAAAATATATCGGGAAACGGGCTATAAAGTCCCATTTTGAACCAAATGATACGCAAGACACGCTTTTTAAATCACGTTCTGAATCACGATATGTGATCCGATTGGAGTGCTTCAAATCATTTTGTGACGCAAGGGTTTAACTGACTTTGAGTTTCAAAAAGTTCTGTTAATACATTCTCCGTGGTAAAATATTGACATGACTTTCATTCATGAGATCATTTATCATGATTTATCAGATTTTTTTTTTTTTTATCTGCTTTTTTAATCGCTTCGACATAAAATATGGAAAGGGCCCCTTGCTTGAATTAATTTTATGAACCCGGACCCCCTAATTTATGGTTTACTGCCAACAAAATGAATGTCAGGGGTCAATAAATGTACCCCTTTTACATTTATTGACCCCTTTTTAATTTAAAAATGTTAACTATAATGAACAAGCAAGCTACGCTACCAGTATTACACTTTTAAACTTTGTATCATCATAATTGTGGGCCTGATAACTGCTGCATTTATAGAGTGTGACATTCATCTATGTTTTAGAGAGTCACCTGAACGAGAAGAGTTTTTACCCCACAAGAGTGATGGAGGACAACCCCCTCAGTTTACAGATGTGAGTGCAGAAATCAAGCTCATAATATTAAAGCAGCCAATTTTGACCAAGATGTTTGTAATGCATCTGTGGCTATTTTTTCTCTGTTCTTTCCCTATTGTCTCTGTGTCTGTTGTTTCTGCTAGTTTGAAGGAAAGACGTCCTTTGGAATGTCTGTCTTTAACCTCAGCAATGCCATCATGGGCAGTGGGATTCTGGGACTGTCTTACGCCATGTCCAACACTGGTATCATCCTCTTTCCGTGAGTATCAAATCGCTCGGTTTCACAACTAGACACAATACAAGTGCCCTTACATTGCATTTATAACCATTTGAACGATCTAATAAACATTATAAAAATATTTGATCTTTTTTAGTACATATTTGTAACTGCAGAGCATTTACACGAGACAAATCATCATTTATGTTTTTCTGTTCTGTGTTTTCTGCTTGTTTTAACAGGATCTTGTTGACCTGCATTGCTGTCTTGTCATCATACTCCGTCCATCTTTTGCTGAGGAGCGCAGGGGTTGTAGGTATGGTCATTATTTAAAATGTTCCTTATAAAAATTAATGCGTCTAATAAAAATAAATGCTTCTAAATATTAGTTAAATGCTTCTATTTTTTGTATTGATTAAATACATTATTTTTTATTAAAAATCATTATAGTAATATGAAAAGCTGAACTGAGAGTAAATAATAAATAATGAATATAATATATTATATTAAATATATACACATTTTAAAATGGCTTGTTCATTGTTGATAATCGAATATAGACATTAAAACTTTTAACTAAACTTGAATTTAAAGCTTTTTGATTATTTCCAGGTTAAATACAATTTCCAATGGCATATTTTTGGATATGACTTTTGGACCCCACTGTATTTAAGGACATTAAACACTAACCTGTCTGTACAGGGATTCGTGCTTATGAACAACTGGGTAAACGAGCATTTGGACACCCGGGAAAAATACTGGCAGCTCTTGTCATAACAATGCACAACATTGGTGGTAAGTTAGAGTTTTGGGTCAGTTCTGATCTTATTTCCAAACTTTTTGTACCAGATCCAGTTATACTGAATATAATTCATTATTAGATTCATCCATTAGATAATATCTCTCTATAATTTGGCCTGTTAGTAGCATTTATAAAGGACTTTAAATGATCACAAGCCTCTAAAAATACAGTAGTTTGGTAGCAGTCTCTGAGTTTTATGAGAAATGAGAAATGTCCATATTATAGCAGCACTAAGTTTTGTTGTCCTGCCAGCAGTATTATGATATATATTTGGTATATATACACCAAAGGCAAAAGTCACCTTAGGCTACAAGCCAAAGATCTGCCATTTACTGTATAAGGGGAGTCAGTACGACAAAACTGTGTTTGATGAATCCGTCTCTCTCTTTCTTTCAGCTATGTCCAGCTACCTCTTCATTGTGAAGTCTGAATTACCTCTGGTTATTCAGGCTTTTCTTGGCCTTCAGCACAGCAGTGGGTGAGAAAACTATCATTTGCTTATCCCCGTGTTCTCCCAATGAGTCTAATTTGATCTAGCCAAGAATTAGATAACATTTTTTGGGTCATCCAGGGTAACTGCTGAAACATTCCAGCCTTAGAGTTCCTCGCAGAACATGAGTTGGCTGATTGTTCACTTTAACTTATTCTCTCTTTTAAGTGAGTGGTTCCTGAATGGCAACTATCTGATCATCATTGATCTGATCACTGATTCTATCTGGTTACAGGCTAGACTTCTATCTGGTTACAGGCTAGTCTCTATTTGTCTCTGCCATAGTTGTTTCAAAATAAACAAGCTTTGGTTTAGCTTGTAAAAATAAAAGAACCTGTATCTGTTTGCTTGTGTGTGAAACAGTAGTTAATCCATATATATGATTCTCTCTCAGTAATTATTCTCTCTTTTAAGTGAGTGGTTCCTGAATGGCAACTATCTGATCATCATTGTGTCCATTTTAATCATCTTGCCCCTTGCCCTGATGAGACAACTTGGTAAGCCGTCATATTCTCATCCTTACTATTTTTTGGCATATCGCCAGTGTTCATAATATTGTCCTCTCACAATTTACTTTGCTCATAAACATAAGGATCCATTGATTTTTATGTATAATCATAAAGTAGAAGAACTGATTTGTAACTGTAAACAAACTAAAATAGGCACAGTGAACTGGTGTAAAAACGAAATCAAATTGATTTGTATAGTGCTGTATACATGTGTATCTTAACAATATAGTATAATATGAACATTCTGTGGAATATTGTCTGTTTTTTGTTGCAGGGTACTTGGGGTACACCAGTGGCTTCTCCCTGACATGTATGGTTTTCTTCCTGATCTCAGTAAGTTCACTTAATGCTGTGCTCTATTTGTGGGCTTTTTGTGAAAGCCCACAAATAGAAAAAGTTAACTTCTCACATTAACTTTAAACGCTCTTCAATATTTCTGTCTCTTTTTTGGCTTTGGACTTCACCTGTTTATCATTTTAACTTCACGTTCATGCTTCCTAGGTCATCTATAAGAAGTTCAACATTCCTTGTCCTTATGATGGTTTCACCAACCACACTGCTGAAAACATATCTTTTGATGGTGAATGTGAAGCCCAATACTTCACTATCAACCAGCAGGTCAGGAACTGTCCTTATCAGTGCAAGAATCTATTCAGGAAGTCTATTTCTAAGTACTATGTTTAATGACCAACCCCCAAGGTCAGACAGGAAATGCTTAGTATGTTGATGGAAAATAAAGTCACCAAGCGACAGTTTGATTTCGGTATGATGACACAAGTGTGAGACCGCCTCAGCAAAGGCCTTGTGTAATTTTAGATACTCTGTTTGTTTTGCAGACGGCCTACACGGTTCCCATCTTGGCCTTTGCTTTTGTATGCCACCCTGAGGTACTGCCAATCTACACAGAGCTGCGCAAGTACGTTCAGAAAACACCCACTCTCTATGACAATATTCATGAACACTAATAATAACAGGGGTTACTGTTTGAAAACAAAACAGTTTGCCTTTCTTTTGATAGACACTCATTACGAATGCTACCATTCAAAACTTTGGTTTTAAATGCTATCAAGACACTGAGCGTTTAAAAGGAAGAGTTGTTATTATTTTGTTGCAAAAAGAGAGACATGAGTCAAAAGTAAATCTCCTTTTATGATTGTTGTTTTGATACTTCTAGTCCCACAAAGAGACGCATGCAGGCCATTGCCAACGTGTCCATCCTGGGGATGTTTGTCATGTATCTGCTCACTGCCATCTTTGGCTACCTCACCTTTTATTGTAAGCACTCTGGATTTTAAACTCAAAATTTTGTCTAATGCTGCAAGCGAGGCATCACTGACTCTATCTGGTTACAGGCCTGACTTCTATCTGGTTACAGACTAGTCACATTTGTCTCTGCCATAGTTGTTTCAAAATAAACAAGCTTTGGTTTAGCTTGTAAAAATAAAAGAACTGGATCTGTTTGCTTGTGTGTGAAACAGTAGTTAATCCATATATATATGATTCTCTCTCAGTAAACACAGAGGCAGAACTTCTACACACCTATAGCAAGGTGGATCCTCTGGACACGCTCATCCTGTGTGTGCGTCTGGCCGTGCTGGTGGCTGTGACTCTGACTGTTCCTGTTGTGCTCTTCCCGGTAATGACACGCTTTGTTAATATAGTTATATGGTGATGTCCAACTATATAGCTTTCCTGGTTTTATATTTCTGAAAAGACAAAACCATGTTGTAATATTGTCAAAATGTAAAGGGATACTCCACACAAAAATGATACTCACACCTATATGCTGTCCCAGATGAATTTAGAAAAAAAAAACAGTGTATCTTCAAAATCTGCACAAATTGAACATGATAGCAATACAATATATGACCCAAGACGTGTGTGAGAAAAAAAAATTAAAACATTTCATCAGCACTTTCACACTATATGCTTAAATCACAATGTGGTCATGCATCAAACGTGACCTTGTGAGCCCGTTAGACAGTTGGCCGGAAACAATGGTTTACACAGTTTAAGAGGTTTTTAAATATTGCTTAACTGCGGTGTAAAATATTGCCTCAGCCTGTAGACATGCATTACTTTTTTTTACAAATATTTAGAATTAAGAATGAAAGACATATATATCTGGGATGGTATGAGGGTGAGTAAATGATAAAATAATCCCCCCCCATTTTTGTGTGAAGTGTCTCTTTTTGAAAGACTTGAATGCAGGGCAGATGTTTAAATGATTCAAATTTCTTTGTCATTTTGTGTTTCAGATTCGCAGAGCCCTTCTTCAGCTTCTTTTCCCTGATAAACCCTTCCATTGGGTGCGTCACATCTCCATTGCATTGTGTCTCCTTTTCGTAGTCAACCTGCTCGTCATTTCTGTGCCCAACATTCGTGACATTTTCGGCGTCATTGGTGAGTGAATAATGTAACTTATAGACATGCAACTAAAGAAAGTGCTTGTAATGCAGCAAGAGAACATTACTGTAGTTGTCATTTAGCAGCAAAAAAAACTAATAAGCACCAAAATTAAATTACTGAAAGTGTCACTAATCACTAATGACAAATAATTTGCAAAAGCCAAAATATCACTAATGTGATCACACCTTCAGATTAGCACTGTTGTTCATTTTATGTTCATTTCATAGGTGCAACCTCTGCTCCGAGCTTGATCTTCATTCTCCCAGGTCTTTTTTACATCCGTATCGTTTCCACCGAACCAATGAACTCAAGACCCAAAATTCAGGCATGTCTTAAACTTTCTCTGCATTTTGTATCAATATTAAGATTCAAATAAATCAAAACACAATGCAATGGTATTATGTTTACCTGTTAGTCAGATGTTTGTAGTCATTAAACGTCACTGCTCTCGTATTTCAGGCTGCCTGCTTCACCGCTCTGGGCTTCATCTTTATGAGCATGAGCTTGACGTTCATCACACTGGACTGGGTCTACGGAGAGAATCGAAGTGGAGGAGGTCACTGATCTTCAACCACAATACTGTAAGGGTCCAAAAAGCCTTCTTAGAGGAACATCACCACCCCTCTCCTTAACTTGAGAGAAACCAAAACATCAGTTAGGCTGGACCCAACTCACCTCAGATCTGTTTTCCCACTGAGTAAGGAAAGGACTGATGTCCTGCCATCTTTAAAATAAAAATGATGTTTCATGGTGGAGGATTTCTGGGGGACACAGAAATGTCATGCCAATTTGAGGCTGTTTCTACAAATGGGCCTCGTAACGATAAATGATGCTTGTGTTGGAGATGGAAGTCCGCTAAATAGCTTTAAAATAATGCTAAAAGATGCAGCACAAACCAAAATAAACAACTGGGGATGTTTGTTTTGTCTGATGGATACCAGGAAACAATCATGTTTGTCACATATCACCTGTTCTTATGTCCTCACTAAATGAAAGCCATAATCCCAGAGTGCAATACTAAATTGAAATATATTTTCCAGCTTCAGTTTGTTCATTAAAAAAATGTTGCTCATGTTAAGAAAATTCAACATCGCCTCAAAATGTCAGTGTCTGTTAAATCTGATAATGAAATTTGTGAAATTGAGTATTTCTGTTGAATGTTGATCCTGAAATATTGTGTGATATAAACTGCACTACAATTGAAAACAGACAATCAGCTTTACACCATATCAGGTTTTTTTTTTCTTTTGGATATCATATATCATGTCAAACAAATGTGAGGTACGGACAGTTGCAGTATTTTGTGGTGCGGTGAGGTGGAATGCCATTTATTGTGAGGAACAGGTGAATAACTATAGTTAAGGTGCTTAATTACATTGCTGTGAAGTATATAATGATGCAAACAAAGCCTAACCTGTGAATTCGGTGATTCATGCCATATTCTCATCGATCTGTCACAACCGAATTACAGTATAATGGGTCATGAATTGTCCAATCCATCTCGAATTATTTTAATTAAGTTATATTTTTTCCAAAGAATTGATGGAAAAGTAATTGTATAGGCTGTTTATAAAGGAAAAACTATTCAATGGGAAACTGAAAAATATTTAGACCCCATAGAAATATTTACTCATGAAAAAGCACACGATTGCTGAAACAAAATCAACAATTACTTTGCAGGTAATTAAATGGCATCATTTCCTGCTGGTCCCCTGTAGACTGAGACAATGCAATGCTTGAAAGTGATCTCAACGCACACCCACTTACAGTATCAGACCATTAATACCATTACAGAACGGCAATCCCCCTCCTCTTCAAGTTCCCACTGTCCAGCAATGCCGATTTATTCTGTCTTAGGGGAAATAAATGCATTGTTTCGATGACTGTGTTTGTTAGTTAATTAAAAAAGCAGGTGCCAAAATTGTATGTGGTTAAAGATCGAAAGTTTCAAAGTGAAACACAAATGCACCAAAGAGAGTTGGCAGTTGAACAAGTGCCTTTTTCTACTGCTTTTACTTTTGTTTGTTGGTTTACTGAACCAGCCTTTGACTTTGTCATACTTGCCATATTCAATAAAGATTGTGTGGTCAGTATTAAAAAGTGCAAGGTGTATGTGTTTATTTTTTGGGTACCCCTGTAAGGACAATGACATTAATGTCTTTTTATTGAATCCTTTATGACATATGAAAGCACTCTATCAGTATTGACCTATTCTTTATTCATTTACTTATTTTTCCTATTATCATTTTTCTTTAACACATAAATATATATATATATATATATTCCTTATGTGAGTGAAGGAGGATGTACAAAGGCCCTCCTTCTTTCCGTTTGTGAGCAAAGAAACACATGCCTGTCCACGACATTCTGAGAGCAGATCTGCGCAGATCTGGTTTTCTTCTTCCTGTTCTTGTTCTCTTTTGCTGTGTTGCATTTACATCAGATTACAGAACACGGAAGCAACAGTTCCTTCAAACCTTTTGCCTGTTCTAAAAGGCTTCAGGCAGGTACTGAGGGCTAAGCAAGGGCCCCATGCGTGGAGTCCCAAAATCTTGAGTGTCCATTACATCAAGGAGAGATGAGCAGAGGAAAAACCAAGGTGCAGGAGAACGTGACAAGTTCTCTCCTTAGCAGCCAGGAGAATGAACGCCTGTTAGAGCTGCTGGGAAGGAGATGCGTGGTGAGTGAAGTCACTTTGATTAGATGACCAATCACGGATGGACATTTCGTCCCACACAATAATGGATAATAATGTTTTGGCGATCAATCAGGTATAAAAGAGAATCTACTGAAAGGACAGACATGGTGCAGAAGTCACAGATGAGATCTGAGCTGTTACTGTTGATGTCAGTTAAAGGTCAAAGTGAGACTCAGCATTTCAAGCTGTTTCGTTGTCTGTGTGCGGAATTAAAAAGAGAATGCATACAAAACAATCTGCTACAGAACATGCTGTAAAAGCCAAAGTATTTAATCCAAAGTGAAGGAATTTTGCAATTAGCTCCACCTAGGAAAACGTAAATGATAAAATATACCTAATTTCTTCAGAATGTGTATTTTAAATTGTTAACCTGTGCAGTATCAAATGATGTATGTAGTGACAAAGTTTAACTGAAGAGTGACAGGAAATGCTGTTTGAGGCCACTTCCTGTTGTTGTGGAGGATGCTGATGTCTTTGCTTTAGCTTTCGTTGTAATACTGTGATACTCATTAATCTTTTTTTTTAATGCACTTTTATGTCCGTTTATTGTGTTTGTGTGTGTGTGTACAGACCATGGCCACAGCAGTTGTTCAGTTGTACATGGCTCTTCCTCACAGTCCAACCCAATGGAGTCTTCAACATACAGGAGTTGTGTGTTTTGTTAAGGACAATCCTAAACGTTCATACTACATCCGACTCTATGACATGAAGGTTAGAAATTCACATTCTACTGCTCTTTAATTCATCAGAATTGTTCTTTGCAGACAGAGTTGTTCTCTGAGATTATATATTAGCCCAGGATGATAAATTGATTTATAATGACTCCGGTTAGCTTGACCTTGGTCCAAGCAGGCTGAAATTAAATAAAGATACACTTCTGCTTTGAGTTATGAGTAATAGCAACCCAACTTAAGCTCATGAAGTCATATGGTGGTAGCACCATATAGACTCTTATCATATTTGTCCACTTACATGTTATTTATTTATTTGCAGGAAGGCAAAATGGTTTGGGAGCAAGAACTATATAATCAGATGACTTATTGCTGCCCAATGAGGTTCTTCCACACGTTTGCAGCTGATGTGGGTACAGGCCCTTTAAAAATCTTAATTCAAGCCAAAACTCAACGCTGTGTCAAGTTTTTACTGGGAAATCAAAATCTCACAATCTGAGAGATCTAATATATTTGAATGCACTTGTGTCTCAGGACTGTCAAGTAGGTTTGAACTTTGCCAGTGAGACAGAAGCTGAATTTTTCAGAAACGTCAGTGTGGAAAAGATTAATCAGAGATCCAATCGCCAGGGTCAGTTACTGTCATTCGCATTCATATTTTATATGAAGTTGTGCTAGGCTCATTTTCCATAAACTATCTCTTTGTGCCTTTTTATTCATGCATATTTAGAAAAAAAACAGCAAGCTCCTTCTGAAGGTATGTGTGCACAAGGTTAAACATACATTTAGTATTAACTGTTAGATTAGCATTTTAATGCTGTTTTTTTCCCCCTCGATTAACAGAAAACCGGGCACTACCACCAATCCCTCCAACAAATGGTGAGTCACTTTCAAACACTTTAAAAACTTCCTGCAGATGTGTGAATTATGTCACCTCCCTCATCTCTAAACCTGCATGCCTTCCTTTCTTCTGTGGAAAGCAAAAGAAGACATTTTGAAAAATGTCCCAGGTTTTTTTTTTTTCTTAATTAAGTGGTGTTCAGTCTTGTTTTAGACAATGTTTGTGGACAGTGTTTACATGGTCTAATCATGCATTGCAAATGCAAGTGTTTAACCTATATATGTCCAATAACCAGGTCCAGTTTCACAGCCAACTGTAATGGCCACGGTCGACATCCAGAACCCAGATATTGTGGCATCAAGGTATCGTTCCACCCCAGTGCCAACCCCCTCACCAGCCTCACTCTCCATAGGCAAAAAGAACAAAAAGGGAAAGAAGAAAGGCCCGAAGCTCACTAAAGCAGATATCGGAGCTCCTAGTGGATTCAAGTAAGAGAATTGTACCATAAGTTGGACACTCACCTTGTGTTTTGTTTCATTTGTTTGATGTGATGCTGCCTCTTATTCCTTTTCAGACATGTCACTCATGTTGGGTGGGATCCAAACTCTGGTTTTGATGTAAGATATGTTCTTTTCCCTTAAAAAAGCAAATTTAGTTACATGAACTGATACTCAGTGCTTATTCTACTTGAAGTTATAAAGTAAAACAATTACAAAATGGTAGATGTAAACACTGACTTTTACCTCTAGACCAACAATCTTGACCCAGACCTGAAGAAACTGTTCAACAGTGCTGGTATCAGTGATGCCCAGCTGGCAGACAAAGAAACATCTAAGATTATCTATGACTTCATCGAGCAATCTGGAGGCCTGGACGCTGTAAAAGAAGAAATGAGGAAACAGGGTGAGCTCATTCAAAAATGTAAATGTTATATATTCTCTGTGGAATATAAGGACATTTGATATGGATACTTACACCTTGCTAAGATCTTTAATGTCAGCATGACATGGAAATTCAGATCTATTTTCTAAATGCAACTTTTTTTATTGTATAGTAAGCAACTAATCTATGTGTACATTATTAATTTATTTTTTATTTTTACCTCATAATTTTTTCAAAACGTAATAAGTTGATCATCAGAACTCTCTAATCATTTAGTCAGCATAAACCCTGTCCCTTTGTCACAATCGACCACAAACTCCTTTTCAGATCTGCCTCCATTCAATCAACAACCAATTAATAAAACCAAGTCCAAGTAAATTTTTCCATTTGACTTTAATTATGTTTGTTGCCTAGATGGTCCTCATTCTGCTCCTGTACCTCCTCCACCTCGCGGTGGATGTCCCCCAGTCCCAGGTCCACCTGGACGTCCTGCACCACCTTCACGCAGCCCAGGACCCCCGCATCGTGCTCCACCCCCACCTGCACCACCTGGAGGCCGTCCTGGGCCTCCCCCCCCCATGCCATCATCTCACCCGCCCCCCCCACCCCCCAGCCACAGTCACAAGCCACCTCCTCCATCTATGAGTGGCGGTGCACCACCTCCACCTCCACCCCCACCTCCTCCTCCACCACCATCTTCTTCAGCCGGTAACTTCCACAGTAGCCCTAGCAGCTCAGCACCACCTCCTCCTCCCTCCGGTGGTGGAGGACGAGGAACATTACTGGAGGAAATTCGCCGTGGACGTGTGCTAAAGAATGTACGTGAGATGCAGATGCAATGCATTTTGTTCAGTCGTGTCTACAAGTATTGAGGGCTGTTTATCGTGACGATAACATGATAATAATCATTCGAATTCAATGAGAATAGGGAAGTCAGCATTACAGCTATAATGATACCAACAGAGAGGAACAATACCAGTGGAATCACTTTCAAAACATTCAAAACTAGCCACTTTTTTTTTTTACATTATCATGCATAGGTCTAATTATATTTATTTTTATGGTTATAATTTTATATGTCTATATATCTTGGTGTAAATGGCTTTTTACTGTGTTGGGTATATCCATTGTTTTTGTGGTTTTTATGTCAGGTCTCTGAATCCCCGGACACTAATCCTCCTGCTCAAGATGAATCCTCAGTGGGAATTGTGGGAGCTCTTATGATGGTGATGCAGAAAAGGAGTAAAGTTATCCATTCCTCAGGTAAATCATTTAATAAATCTACTATTTTAGCAACCACAGGTCACTGAAAACACGGGTTAACAAGATCCTAAGTTATCTTTTTCCATATATGGCACAGTTGCAAATCGCGTCTTAATGTTCATAATTGCATATTTGCTGTGTTTAATTGACTGGAGGAACACTTGAGTGTACTGGAGTAACTTGCTCTAGCTAGCCGTTTAAACCTGGTGGTCTACTTGTGCATCAGTTTGACTTACATTTTTCCTGACTGTATATTCCAGTTTGTGCTGGACCATGTAAGAATAAATAATAAGTAAAAAAACGGGTTTTCTTCACTTATATTAACGCGTTTTCTGTTCATTTCTAACACTTCACGTTCTTAAACGATTAAACGAAATGCCGCGCAGCGCGTGCAACGTTTCTGCGACTGCGCAATAATGCATAGTAAAACAATTGCTGTTTAGTTTTATGTTAGTTTTGGTTGGCTGTTCTACACGCGCACAAACACACACACACACAAAATAAACTCAAGATATGACGTGGCACAAAACACCAGTAAACAACAACAACACAGAATATATACGTTTCTGCTTGCATTTAAAGGGCGCGCTTATCGACAAGGCTAGTCTAAGTGTAGGCTGAAGGCAGACCTTTATTTCTTTGGCGTACATGTTTCAGTACTTTTAATATCTGTATGGTATTTTTATCATTGGATGCAAACACATACAAAGTTTTTTTCCTCTGTCTTTCTTCAGAAGACGATGATGATGAAGGGGGCGATGAAGAGGAAGAGGACGAATGGGATGAATAATGCTTCTCTCTGCTCTTGGTTCACAAACTTGTGCCATCCAAAAATTCATAAAAATGAGCTGATACTGATGCTCATTGGAAATCATTTTAGCAGGCCTGAAACCTTCAGGTTATTCCAGATTAGAATTGCACCGATCTTCTGTAAAACAAAGCAATAAAATCCTAACTTTGACAAGGAGTAGATTTCAAGTCTGTTTTGCAGTGTCTCAGCCTCGTTTCAAAGACTGGTCTGTTTTAACCTCCGGCTTTCACTTCAGTAGCTTAGCAGTAGTTCAGTGTGTTCATTTAGGAAGAAGGAACTTTAAAGTTAGTTGAGCCAAACCAGGAGTGGTGTTAGATTTCATCCAAACATAGGACTGCCAAGCTTAACCGCAGCTTTATGTTGGATATTTCCTTCTCTGTGCACATACTTTTGACTCAACAATTTTTTTAAGTTTTAAATCCAAACTTGTCTCTTAACTACAAAGCCAGTGATGTTATTCTTGTAGAGATTATACATCTATTTTTTTTTTTAAAGCAATTTTCGGTTTACCTTTTGGCTGGCTGCACAGGACCTCCCCCTACAGGACAAATGTGGAACTCCCAATAAAGTTCGAAAAGAGTATTAAAATAATCCAAAGTATCATACTTTTAATATTTATAGATAGATACGTCAGGTGTTCAGACAGTTAGAACAAGAAATAAATAAACGGATAAAAACAAAAACAGCAGTTTATTGTTATTGCTTTAAAAAACACCTATTAGGACTCCCAAATCCCAGAATACCATTATAATAAAATAATATTTATCACAAACAATCACATTAACATGAACCTACACAAACATCGGTAAATACAAAGAGAAAGTATTTAGGAAGCAACCATATTTAGGAAGTTTCTGTTTAGCTCAACAACCAACACCAAAGGAAAGACACAACAGGACAAAGAAAGTCTATGTGGCATTAAAGTTCTTCAGAGAAGTTGTGTCGGATGTCATTCTGCACAATAACATCTCTGTGGAGAGGAAAGAAATGTGGTTTGGATTGTAGTATATGTTCTCCACCCTTCAAGACCAGATAACATGTCTTGGGTTTAAACCACAGAGCGTTTCTTTGAGCGCTTTTTATACACAGTCATAAGTATTCCTCCAACATCCAATGAAGAGAAGCAAAATGACATTAGTGGGCTAGACAAAGTATGTGTTTTCAAAAGAAAATTATACAACATGTTTCCCTTGCTTTTGTCCTTTAGTTTGGTGTCAAGTGATATTCCATAGAAAGTGCTTGAAGAGGTAGACGTTTCTGGCTTAAAACACACTGCAAATATGAAATTATTTTTGCCCATGTTTTTTTTCTCTTGAGAACCCCAAAGTTAATTTAAAAGTGTTAAAAATGTTAAAATACATATGTCTACAGGTTAACTGATTATAGTTTCTTCAAAAACATCTACCTCTTTCTCCTCAGCATCTCTCTATGTGTCCTGGTCCTGTTAATAAACAATACATACAATGACATTTTCCATCAAAACCAGCCCTGTCCCACCACCAAAAAGCACAACTCACATGAATATGTACACTCTCACAATAAATATGTTGTATGGTGTGGGTGAGAGAGAGAGAGAGAGAGAGAGAGAAAAAGAGAGAAAGACAGAGGGTCATGTGACAGATGAGGAAAGAGAGGAGGTTAGTTTCGAATCCTGACCAGTGACTAGTCGAATACATACATTTTCTATGTACATGTGTCATTGTCACACAACACAAAGCACAGATACTGTGTTCATACACGAGCAAAAAACATGACCACATATCACCATTGACAAACCGTGGAATATAAAATGTTTCGATTGGATGGATTGAAAGTGAGAATGTTTTTAGTGGTCTGACTATCATCAGAGTCCAGAGTCAAAGATAGAAGAGACCAGACTAAGAAACTGTATCTATGTACAACAGTTCAAATAAGGAAGATCCCTTCACTCATAGTAGTTGGGGACAAGCATTTGATGACAAAAAAAAGATAACGGACTTGTGTTTTGGTTGCAAATCAAAATTGAAATGGGAAGTATGTATCAGGGCTTTTCACATTAATAGCGATCCAAGCCAGGTTTCATTGATCACACAGGAGAAATTTTGATGCGTAATCCCTATAAACAACTTTTATTTTTCGTCATTTTGGTCCACAGTCTTGTCCAAATAAAATATTTCAATTTCCAGGGCAATGATCCTGTTTGTTCTATTACAGAAAAAGAGACAAAAATATCATATTTTTTTTAGTATTAGATAAATATTTTGTTTTATATTCCACATATTTAAAATGTATTTTTATTCTGATGTCAAATATAAAAAAAAATGGCAAGGATTTTAAATTGTCAATCTATTTGTAGTTTTTTCCCCCTGAAACAATAAACATGAATAATACTGAAATATCATTTGTTGATAGAAACTGTTTTACAATGGCAAGATTTCAAATTTCTGTTATGGATCAAGACTAAAGTTGAAGCTCAAATGTATGGTGGACTAAAAGTGACACTTAAAAGTAAAATGATAGAAATAAGGCAATATATAGCCTTTGTAAATAAGGCAATCTATTGCCTTTGTAATGTTACATTGGTTTTCATTTTAAATTAATATTTTCATATTTCATTGATTTCATTTTAATTGTCACTTCTAGTTGTCCATAAAAATAGACTTTTTCTTCCAAGAAAACTCTTTAAAATATTGCAAATGCCATGGAAAGTAAAAGCTTTAGCGGTCAAAATGATGGCAAGATATACTGTGATATAACTGTAGAGTACAGATACATACATCCAACCATCTTAAAATGCTTCAAAATATTTTTTCCACAACTGTATTTTATGGTCTGGGGGGGTTAAACTGAATCAGCAATCTTTCAATTTCACCCCAAATGTTTCTGATAGTATTTACACTGCAGTCATCGGTGTACTGAATATTAGAATGGAATAGCTTATGTTTAACATAAATCAGCAGAAGGTTTGCTGGTGCGGCTGGACATTTTAAGGAATTATTTTAGAAAACTGTGTGGTTTAATGCTAGCTATAGAAGTGAGCACATCACAGCCAGATTCAGATTAGTTAGGGGAGCTAAGTGCAGCAAACTGTACCTCACAATGAAAATCAAGTTCAGACACAGTCTGATACATCTAATGAATCAATTGAATCAGTCTAAACTAATGAATCATTTTATTAAGTGGACCGAGTTGCCTAGAGGAAGTACATAATGATGGGGCACATGGACGGGACATGGTCAACAGCTTCTGTTCCATTCACTGATCCTGCGGCTCTTCCTCTTCCTGTTCACCTGTGTGCCTGCGGTTGTTGCGTTTGGCTTTGTGTGGCTGGCTTTGTATCTGCTGCCTGTAGGATTGGCAGTACTGGTTGATGAGACGCACTTCAGGCTGTGGGTAGAGCTGGAGAGCAGGTGGGTTGGTCTGAGGGGGAGGGGGCGGCGGTGGAGGGTGGTGATGGGAATGGTGGCGGCGGTGCTCTGGTTCGATTGGGAGGTCCGACTCGGTCAGTGCCTCAACAATCTCCCGGTCCAGAATCCGTAGGTAGATGCGCGCCACAGTGTGTTTGAAGTTGTTCTCGGTTGCCAGGCAGTGGTAAAGGCCGGCATCCGATTGGGTGAGAGATTTCAGCAGGATACCATGACCGGTCTTCAAGACATCTTTGTCTCGACTGAGCTGAAAAGGAAAAGGAGTCATTTATGCCACCTAAATTAATGACACAAAACACAAAAGACGAATTTCAAAGCATGTTTCAACTGCTTTTGTCTATACAACAAAAGTCAATAGGAGGAAAAACAACAAAGGATCCCACTGACTTTCATTATAATGACAAAAAAAACCCTGAGAGATTTTTCAAAGTTCCACTAAAGAAAGTTCAAAGTGATATGAGAGCGCACTGTAATAAATATGACAATGAGTTAATCCTTCAGTGACTGTAACAGTGAGTGTGTATATTTTTAAATTTGAATAATTTAAGCTATTTCATGTAATAAAAATGTATTTAAAATATTTCATGGTTAGAACATAATGCATGCCATTAGATAGTGAAAACATCATTAAAATAGTTCAGGTGACATTGACATTTTTTAAAGCTACAAGGACACTTTTTTGTGTTCCGAAGATGAGCGAAGGTCTTACAGGTTTTGAACGTCATGAGAGAGAGTAATTAATGACAGAATGCAACTTTAAGTATAAAGGTTTTTGAAAGTAAAAAAGAACAAATCGTATTATAATTTACAGTGCAATAAGCATAAATTGTGTCCTTGTGTGAAACTTCACATTTAATAGTTTCTCACTGAAATAACTAATTCCTCAAGCATTTTTGTGTGAACTATCCATTTAAAGCCTTATGATAGTAACATCAGTGTCTTACTGCTTTTCGCTTGCCGTCCTTCTGGTAGAGCCATTTAACAGAGGCCTGCGGGGATCTTGGCTGGCACTCCAGGAAAGTGCTGCTCCCCTCAACCCCGAACTGGACCGTCTCCCTCAGACGCTTCTCTACTGAGAGGGTCAGAGAAGGGCCACATTCAAGTATCTGAAGATCTTCTGCATCATTATTCAGCATCAAATGAGAGGCTGTTTACAAACCTTTAGCATTGAATCCTCTGCACTGACGTAGAGGATCTCCATGTTTGATATCCTGTCTTCTGCTTCTCCTAAGCATTCGTTCACAAATGATTTCATGGTTGAATGCTAATTTTAACTGTAAAAATGCTGTTAATCAGTTTATCGGTTAACTGGTTTCTCTTCAGCATTGAGGTGTTATTAGCATTATAACAGGCAGTTATCGATCTATATTATAATAATATTCATTTGCACACAATTTGGACCATGGCCCACCCAGTAGGGTAGATGAATGTGGTCTGACCTCTTAGTAGCTGGGGTGAAAGCAGAGCAATATTCTCCATCCCAGGCACAGTAGGGGTCACGGGCCAAGCAGCAGTCTGAACAGGCCTTGCCATAAACGGCACACCTGTGTAGGGACACCTGGGTAAGACCCCTCTCTGAAGACACGTACAACTGTTGCTGTAAAACGTAAGGGACAAGGGAGAATATTTACACATAATACAGTATATATATATATTAATGATACTATCACCCTTATTTACCCTTTTAGAAGAAATCTTCAGAGTTTTGACAGCAGCTGGAGTCTGAAAAAAATTAAGAGGGAGAACAATATTCAAAATTACACATTGGGGTATTTTGGATATTCCTACCCAACAGCAAAAAGTCAGTAAAAGTCGGCATTTAATTTTTTTTTTTTACCTTAAAAACCTCAACCTCTTCCAAAACCAACTCTTCTGTTGTGCTGATGTCTTTTGGTAAGACAATCACCTTCTGGACTGTTCCACGATCTAAAGTTCAAGGTGAATCATGAGTAAAACAGATCCCAGATCAGATTGCCCATGTGTTTTAATCTGTACAAATGTTGTGGTTCATGTTGCAATTTTGCACTCTCTAATGCAACTCCAGCAAGAAAACTATAGAATAGAATCTGATATGATCAGAAATGTCTAACCTGTGCCCAGGAAGAGC
This sequence comes from Enteromius radiatus, assembly GCA_032357445.1. Classification (NCBI taxonomy): domain Eukaryota; kingdom Metazoa; phylum Chordata; class Actinopteri; order Cypriniformes; family Cyprinidae; genus Enteromius; species Enteromius radiatus. The sequence goes on along the minus strand of JAUCMS010000145.1, from coordinate 9,515,200 downwards.
ACTTCGTATCTTCCATCCACAGCATCCACAAGGTCCACAGCAATAGTGGTGAAACGGTAGTCAACTCCGGTCCTGACCACCAGTGGGCGCTTGTGTATTGGATATATTGGTTGATACATCAGCGGATGGGCGCGTACAAAGTTTACAGCCTCATCAGAGAAAGCTTTAGTGGTGTGGAGATCAGGGGTGAAGGTTCCTCCAGGGCACTAAGCAGTATAAATATGCAGAAGGAGCAAAACGCAATGAGATATTAGCAAAGAATTAATAAGCTACCAAACTGGATTTCACAAGCAATACTCACAGTCCCCGGGCGAGGGTAAGGGATTTTGCCAGTGTAGGGTGTCCACTGGTAGTTGTGGCCATGTTTGTGAGAGAAGGGACCATTAAACACATTTCTGATGTCTGCCATGGAGTACACACACACGGCAGAGCCTTTAAACACAGATCTAGAGAAAAAAAACAGAGAAACGACATTGGCATCATAACTCGCTTAACAAAAGACAATCAATATAAAGTGTTTGTTCTTCTCAATTCTGACTTGTTCATTTTATTGATTTTGCTTACTTTAGTAATAATATTTATTGCTTCACAATGGTATAACAAAGGATCTCTCTCTTTCTTAAAGAATCTTTTCCATTAAACAAAACAAATGTGCAAGCTCTAACGATACAGAAAAGTAACAAGCAATTTTATTTCACTTGCGGACTAAAGGTTTCCTTATGATACTCAAGGGTTATATTACTAATTTCCATGCATTAAACGGGAAAATTTTAAGTTATACTTTTAGAGGGGGAAACTAAATATCTTCTTTTATGAAAGTAAGTCAAAAGTGTTTAGAATGGTTGAAGGCCAGTATATAATGAAATCATTTTTATTTTGGGTTCGGGTTTGGGTCTCATGCCTACCAAGGCTATATTTATTTTATTGAAAATACAGTAAATCATATATTTTTTAGCAGACATTACTTTTTTTGTAACACTATAAAAAGTTTGCATGAGAGGTTTCTCACCCAGCTGTGGAGAACACAGCGTACACAATGGGGTTCCGTTCATCATGGGTCCTCTGGATGAAAACATCCCCTTCAAAACAAACAGACATCAGGCATCAGAGAGCTGATTAAGAACATGTTATGATCACGTAGAAGAGAAAAACATATGTCATACTCAGTTCATCGAAGTAAGTCTCAACACCATCTGCACCGATCACAGAACAGACCAGTCGTGCTTTGAGGAACGTCGTCCACTTATTCACCAATGACCTCTGACCTCCATCATCATTCTAAAGGGAAAGCACACACACAGAATAAAAGATCAGACTTTAAACAAACCGTGGGTTCATCTGATTTACATAATAATTAACATGACAAAAATCATCATTCTTAAAAGTAGATTATTAAGTCTGAGTGTGGCTTGAGAAGTCTTGTGTCTAGCATCTGGATTTTCTCACCAGACAGACTCGGCCTACTCTCGCGAGGACGCTCGGAGCGCTGCCCCCCGAAGCATCTAAACTCTTCTCCCGAAAGAAGAAGTAAAGCTTATCATCATTCTTCTCTGCACTGTCTGGAATCTTCTGGATTTTTATAAACACAGGCTCTGATGGAGAGAGAAAGGGATTTGAAAGAGATAAAAAAGGATAGTATTTGTCACAGGTCTGTCTTTTCATTTCATTCACTCCTCTGCTCGTATCATACCATTCAGCCACCGGGAGTCATACTGCTCGGTTCTGACAGCGGGACGGTCTCCCAAGGTTCTGAAGATGGCTGGATCTGTACCCATAAAGTCCACATGTACACCAGCATACAAGTTCCCATCTGAAGAGGGTAGAACGAGTGTAATGTGGAGAGAAAGAGATCATGATGGATGAACACTGGCTAAATTTATACTGCTGGCCCATTTATACTGCTTGAAGACTCTCATAAAACAAGAAGTGCTTAACAGAATAGTTCCCACACTTTTGACCAAGAGATTTCCAGGACTCCAGTCCATCGAGGTCACTGGATAAGTACTTTTAAAAATAACTTCATAAATATTTCTTAAGGAAATTTCCATTTGTAAGTCAGGTACTAAAGCAATTGACTTCATAGATTCAAACAAATGATTATTTCTTTGAAAGAAATGGATAATTTTACTCAGTAAGGATGCATAAAATTGACCAAAATGTGTATTTTGAATATATATGCTGTCTTGTTTAACTTTCTACTAATAAACAAAATCCAAAAAAAAGTAGTTTCTACAAAAAACATTTAGCAGCACAAATGATATTATTGATAATAATAAAATGCAATTTCTTAGGCAGCAAATTAGACATTAGAATGATTTTTGGAGGATCATATGACACTGAAGACTGGAGTAATGGCTTTAAAATCTTATTTGTGCTTTTTGAAGATTGACTACATGCTTTTACTAGGAGAGAAACAAGAGAGCAGGAGAAAGACGCTCACTTATTAAAGCTGCTGCATTCTCCTGGCGGGGATCGTAAGGAGACTTTCCTTTTCCAGAGTCCACATAACCAGGAACCAGCCGGAACAGGTATTCCTACACACAATCCCACACATACAGCTTATTCGTAACTATAAAGTTTCGAAAAGAAAGATCAAATATTAACCAAATTATTTAAAATCTACAATGCAAAAAGTGTTTTTGTATTGGTCATCTTTGTTATTGCTGATGAAATAGACAAATGATTCTAATTTGATTCACAAGATTAACCCTGCTGTACTGTAAACATGTACCTCAGCTCTCCAGCCTCTGTTGATGAAGGTGCAGATGGGTTTATAAGCTCCCGTGCCACAGGTGTACAGGTGAGTCCTGTTCCACGGCTCGATCAGACGCACAAAGTTAGCACACTCTCCCTGAGAACACACACAAATGAGCCAAAACGATGATTTTAGCTGTAAATCAATTTTTTTGTCAAAATGATTCAACGCTGAATAAAACAGATTGTAAAAGTGTACCTGTCCACCTTTACCAGTTAATTTACACTCCCCTTTTCTTTGTGCTGTTGCTGGCCAGTGAATCTGAAAACAATGCAAACCTTATTTAAAATACTATACCATTATACCTAAAAAAAAAAAAAAAAAAAAAAACACCACAAAAATACCACTAAACTACCGGGAAATTGAAATGGTGACGGTAAATGAGTACAGTAAATGAACATGTTAACTCAAAATCCACAAACATTTTAAAAAATTTCTTACATTATAAGAATTTTTTTTTATAACTGAATAGCGTCTTACAATCAGGGGTTCTTTATTGACATTTTGCATGTCTAGAGAGACCAGATATTCACGGCTGCCCAGGTAGAGCCGGCCTTGGTCTTGGTCCATATGTAGGATTCTGTAGTCGCTGGTGTTGAAGGAGAAACTGAACGGCCTTATGGTTTTTGTCTCCAGTAATTCTGAATGAAAGAAAGAAAATATCAGGTCAAACCAGTTAATATCAACAAAAACTTTTCTAAAAGTACCAGCGGTAGTTCATGTATGGATGATTAAGTGATTATGAAATTATCCATCCTTTAGACGGTTTGATTGTTTAAGGTTTCCAGTGGAGTCTTTTCACATTTCTGGGTTTCACAGAAGTGGAAGTCGTCATGGTTGGGTAAACAGGAGACCACGTCAAACACATTTTAGCAAACATAAGCAAACAGCCAAAGAAGAACTGCAAAATGATGTTTTAGTGACTTTTAAAAAGAAGAAAATAAAGACAAAGATTGATAATGGTAGTCAGAAGAGAGAAGAATATCAAATGTTTTAAAATATTAAAAACACTGCAGGATTTACAGTCAAAACACATCCTCAAAGTTTGTGAAAAGTCTCTATTCTTCTGAAGAAAACAAATTTCAACCCTTTTTCTTGTCAGAGCCTTGGAAAAAATGTTTTATTTTAAATTATTATTATATATTAATTAAATTACATTTAAAATATAGGCAATAATATATATATATATATATATATATATATATATATGAGTACAAGATAAACAAGCTTATTTTGAAAAAAAATCAAAACAACAACAATAATAATAATAATAAAAAAATACATATATTTATTTATTATTATTATTTTTCAATGTAAATGTATTTTACAGTTCTTTTTCAACAACCCAGGCTTCTTTATCTGTCATATTTTATCACACAGCAGGTGCTGGTGGTTTCCATCTCTCTCTTTCTCGTTCTCTCTGAGGGAGGACACAAGGGAGAACAGAGCAGGTGCAGAGATGAGAGACGGCTTCAGCTGTCTGAGCACGCCGTGCTCCAGTGTACTAAGTGTCTGTTCCCTGTCTCTATCACATTTAGCCACTAATTTCCCCAAAGACACACCACCAATTAAAGCTGTGCGTTTACACCAAATATTTAGGTGTTTCCGTCCAGGTTCAGATAGCTTTAAATGACAAAAACAATCACATACATCACACAACAATAGTGCGAAGGTCGGGCCAGGGAACGAGGAGAAGCTAGTTGACTTTAACCATAAATCTGAGGTTACGAGGACGTGCTGACATCGTTGCCCTCTGAGAGTACGAGAGTAAGTGCGTGATTTTAGTGGAGCGGAACGGCGCAACTGACACAGACCGAATCTATAAATTACTCCATGTTAGCGTCATACCACAAACCACTTTGATCTCAGAGGTATTACTGTGCTCTTGTCCAAACGCCTGTCCAGTGTTACACATTGGATAAACAGAAATAGAACGGGGCCGGTGACAGGAAGGTCAGAGCGAAGTACGTGGAAAAGGTTTTAGATAATGCATTAAATAAAGACATGAATAACCTCTTGTATACATGTTTAAAGGGAGACAGTGGTCTGAATGAAGGTCCTACCTAAATAACATTTAGTCATAGAGACAGATGTATATGAGATCACATGTGAACGGGTGAGATGCCACATATGCTCTCAATGTGTGTGTCTGAACATGTGTGTTACTGTAGGTGTGCTCCTCAGGGCTCTAAGTAGGTGGCGAAGTGTACTAGCATGTGTGTGTGTGTGTGTGTGGTTCTGGCAGCTGTGTGGGTGATCCTCCAGTCATGTACAGAATCTCCCTGGCCCAATCCACAGGGGCAGACTGGGATTCCAGACCGCTCGCTGTGCACTGGGGCCACGGATCTATTCTCAGCATGCTCTCTCATCCCCGTCCAACAGGCTTCATACACAAAATCCACTATCTTTTGGCAAGCGAGTGCAGCTTGCTTTATTCAGTAAGGAGGCACCTGACAGCCTGTGGACGTCAGGTCAGACCTTGACCTTTATCACTGTAGAAACAATCTGAAGTGCTCACATCTGAAAGAAGCGATAGGAAGTGATGTCACTTGAGAGGTTGTTAGCGAGAACAAGTGCTGTCAAGGAACTGACCCAAAGTCATCAATGTTTGAGCTTACTAAAAAAAAAAAAGAAAAAAAAAAAGGGGTTTTAAAACAAATGCTATTTTACAATAATAATATAAATAACAATAAATAATGCTAATAATAATAATGTATTTTATATTTATTGTTTTAAAATACAATGATTTTAATAGTTTATTAATTTATTATATTATTTATATATTATTTATATTATTAACCTTAAAAAAACATTGTACTATTGTACTATTTGTACTATTATTATAAATGTGTTTGATGTTTTTTTATTGTCAGTTCTATAATAAAATATGTAAAAAATAAGTTTAATTATTATATAATATAATAATGTATCATTAATTTAATAGATTTGATTATAAACACAACATTAGTAAATAAATCTAAATGGTAAAATCTCTCCATGATATATATTAGATGTGCATCTCTGAATGCATATCGTTTATTAGGTGATGCATATCTTTTTATGTGTTTCTGAGGAGTTCTGCTTCTAGTATTGTTTTCCAGCTGGCTGGACCAGTCGTAACCTTGCCAGTGTTTGCCACAAATCAAAATCAAATTGAATAAAATCACAATGGCATCATTTAAGGAGGACAAAAGCAGTCATATTTTCCACTCACAATGTCCCAATTGCAAACATTTAATGTTTGGCAAACCTGACTAGACAGAACAGAACAGAAAGATCAGGTTTAAAGCAAGAAGGGCAGAATTCTTTTTTTACAGTTTAGTTTTTATGTTTAATGGAAAAGTATGGCATTTTCTATATTTTTTCCAATTAATTTTATGGATTTATAGTCTTTTACACATGCGTCAGAACCATTAAAATATTGTAGCTAAAGTGAAACGACACTGTCTCTTTGAGTCAGAGAAATGGTTATGATGATGCTTGATTCAAAGCGGTCAAAATGTAAAGGTTCGACAAAAATGGCAGTACTGTGAGCTTAACTTGTCGTTATGCTCATCTGTGGCTAGAAATACTGAAATACTGACACACACACACACAGAGTTCACAAATCTGATTATCTCAATACATGTTTGAGAGGTTGCGTTTAATTTAGTGGGCCATTATGACTCATTAGGGTCCAAGAGAAGTAGAGAATAAGAGCACTTGAGTCCAGAGTTCTCGGCTTTGCAGAGAGACTCTGTGTTTGTACCAATCTCTTGCCTAATACACAAAGACAAGCTAATAACTGTGGAACATGCTGAACATTTGGAAATAGGGAAAACTTCCCGTTTATTAACAGCCCCACTGTTGCCTGTAAAAAGAAAAAAAAAAGAACATTATGCAATGCTGCGGGGAGGAATGAGATGCCAGACCCCTCAATTAATGTGCAGTGGAAAACTGAATTTTATCCCTTAAGAGGCACACATATGTAAACTTCTTTCAAATTATATAGGCTGTGTCTATTAATTATCTAAAAACCTGTAAATTATAACAAAACTCTGATTATAATTTCTAAAGAAGCCACGTCTAATATAGTAATCAGAGCCCACTTGCTGGAGGCAGGTGGACAGCAGTTGCTGCCTCTGTGAAAAAGGACATCTCATTAAAAAAATAAATCTAGAGGAGACTGGCATATTAGGAGCTGCATCAGCAGTTCAGTTCAGTCTGCTTAGAAAACAGACATTGACTATAAAAAGTACAGTGAACTATCCACGTCTGTATATTTCTTTTGGACGTCTCTAGTTTGAGCCTCGTCTAAACTCCTGCTGTGAGTCGGCCCTGACAGCTTCTTTCCAAAAGCTGCTGCTCTACCTCACTGACTTTATAACCCTCTGGCCAAAACCTTTTTAAGGAAATCAAAATATTTAGGTCATGACCTAAATGCACAAGGTTTCCATAAGGAAATATGTTTTTACTGCATTTCTAGTTATTTAGGAAGCTCAAAAATAACTTATGGAGCACTTGTAGCAATCAGGTTAAAATAATGTACTAGGGTTAATACAATTTAAAGAGACAGTTCACTCAAAAAAGCTAATTCTGTCATCATTTACTCACCTTCATGTCATTCCAAACCTTTACGACTATTTTGATAAATATATCTGTGCTGTTTTTTGTCTATATGGTGAAAGACAAGGAGTTCAATGTTGTGACATGCCACCTAAATAAAACAAGTCATACAAGTTTGGAACAAGACAAAGGTGAGTAAATCATGACAGAATTTACATTTTGAGTGAATTGTCTATTTAGCTTAACGTACTAAACTATTCCTTTAAGTTTTACTCTGTAGTGTGCAGTGATGGTTTCAGAAATATTTAAAGGAATAGTTAACCTCAAACTGAACATTTTGTCATCACCCACCCTCATGTTGTTCCAAACCAGTATGAATTTCTTTCTCCTGTTTCTCCTGTTTTGAAGAACACTGGTAAAACAGAAGAAAGAAAATCATACATTTTACATTAGGAAACGCTTGAGAGTAAGTGAATGATGACAGAATTTTTATTTCTGGGTGAACTGTCCCTTTAAATGACTGTAGTTTCTGGATCAAGTTGAACCGATGACCTTTATTGAAATCTTAACTGTTATGCAGCACCAAACGTTTCTCTGCATAGCTCTATTTTAATCCAACATATAACAAGGGAGAGGGATCAGATCACATTATTGTTCACATGCATCCATGTATCGTGAGCACGTAGGTCTGGCTGAGCACTGACGTGCGTGGTCACAATCATATGCTATTTTTACAAACTGCTCCCTAGACTGCAAAGTATGTTTGGCCCACTATGCCATTTTCACAGTTTAATACTATCACATTTTATCACTGCACTCAACCAAACTGCCACACTGTGCTAACATTTGTCCAACTCATTTCTATACAAATGGACAGAGTCTCCTTATAAAGACCACCTCTGAGCTTTCAAACATTATTTTCTATTTAATTTGTGGCTGCAAGCCAAAAACTCTGTAGGCTGAATGCCAAACTACTGGAAAAAGGGTAAGGAGTATCATGAGAATCCTCACAGATCCGGCTTTTAATAATGTTGTAAAATCAGTTCCTCTGTGCCACTCCGACCCGTTCTTTTTTTTTTTTTAAGGCCAAGATCATTACTTGGACATGGGAGACAAGCTCAAGGCCAGCATAGAAGAAGAAATAACAAAGAGCATTTTTCAGAGGACATAAGCTAAAGTGTCTCACTGGTGAGGAATTCCTCCGAGTTTCTTCCAAGGAAGGAAATGTTGATTGTAGATTAAATGCAAAACTTTACATGACCTCATTATAAATGCATCTGCCAACAAACACTTTGCACAAGAAACTTGGATGGTCATATGAGAATCAAACCCATTTGTATTCATTTGCAAGGCTTTGATCCAACAACAAAGATAAGTTTGAACAACAGTTGCATCAGAGTCAAGATAAGTTAGAGAAGCAGAATCATAACCAATAGCACCGTTTCTGATCTTCTACCTTGTAATTCTGACTTACAGAATTCATTCATCTACATACCATTTCCAAAAAAGTTTCCCACATTTACAGCAGGCACCACTGTCAGTTTTTAAGTGGCACTCTGGGAAAGTGGCCTAGTTTCACAGAGCTTGAGTGTTACCTTGTTAATGCACTCTAGTCTTGAGAAGAAACAAGAAGAGTCCCATTGTCTAGATGCATGAACAAACAATGATTTTGAGAGTATAAAACTGAATTATTTCCATTTAGATCCCCTGAATGGGACTCTCAAAATCTTTAAGCCCCACCCTCACCATAACTCAAGCTTCATACCTGATGCTGGCTCTGCTGTGGGGTAGAGACGGATTCAGGCTGGATGACACCGGCTGAAGCTCCAAACATTCCTGGTGTCTCTGTGGCATTTTGGAACAGGTTGCTGGCAGTGAGCCCTGTCATGCTTTGGGGGGCTTCCCTGTGCTTTGGCCGAGGTAAACACAGCAACCATACAACCTAATAATAAACCTCAAACGCCACGAGCCAATCCTGTTTCTGAGAACAGGGATCTATCCCACTGTCACCTACGCACATAATAACCCCAGTCAACTCAGGGTCATAATCACCCTCACAAACATTTGGGCTCACAGACATTCACACTTACACGCACAGACACTCACACATACTACATTTCAAAGACTAACATAAACCTCATAGCTGGATATTTAACTAAAATACTGAAATAAATGTAGAAGACAAATATAAATCATTGCACTCATAAATTTAATTAACGTGGCCTGAAAATTTATAGTTGAAATATTGTTGCGTCGCATCTGGTCGGGACATTGTTAGGAAAGCCCAAACTCCTGACAGTAGGGTGTCACGAAGAGCCATGTCTCAGCTTGCTGAATTGGCATATGTAACCAGGTTGTGTACTAAATATATATTGTGGAGGAGACTGTAAATGTGTGTGTGTGTGTGTGTGCGCGTGTAAATACTTTCTGATGGATTATACAAAGTAATGGGGCTCCACTGCAGAGGCACCTGCTGGGTTTTGTGTGTGACAGCTTCTGAGAACTGAGAGCAAATACATGTCAGACTCTGACCTGTTGTGCTGCTGTGCTTCTGTCAGACGGATTGGCAAAATAGTATTATAAATGTGTCTGCATGCAGCTGTGCCTAGTGTCTTTCATTATATAAAACAATATCTCTTCAACAACGCCACTGTATCTTTTTAAGCCTGGTATTTGACCGCCGCTTGCGAGCTGAATGGGAAAAAAATGCTAATGCTTTTGTGTTCGAGAGATTTGACTTTTAAACTTCAAACATCTGCCTCGCTCTGCTTGCATCTCTTTGTGCCCCGCCGTGACACATCCCCCTGCAGAGGGGATGATGGGTAGTCCCCTCTCTGGGGCATTAATTGGGAGATGAGGCATGCTGGTGCCAGATTCAAAATATACACAGGAAGACAGGAAGCGAGAAAGTGAGAAAGAGAGAAAGTGTGACATGAGGAACAGTAAGAAAAGAGGCGTTAAAAAGCCACTGATGATGACAGAAAGTGCTCAGAAGCTCCACAAAGCATGATAACTACATTCCACAGACTTTCTAAAAAACTTAAACGAGCCCCAAATTAACTGTTCCAAACCTGCGTGAATTTCTTCACAATTGTTTTTTTTTTTTTTTTTTTTTTGTCCAGACAATGAAAGTCAGTGGGGTCCAATGTTGTTTTATACCTTTTTCAATTTCATTATTTTAACAAAAATTTCAAAATATCTTCTTTAGTGTTTCACAGAAGAATGAAATACCGTTTTGGAAAAAAAAATATCTTTTTAAAAGGGAACCACCCATTTAAATTATTGTAACATTTTAAAAAAAGTAGTTCTCCACCTTTTTAAACTATATTGGCTATACAAGATATTTCTTGATATTTTGCTATAATCACAGCTTGCTATTAAACTTTTTTTAATGAAAGAAACTAGGAGGGGTAGTATAAAATAAAAATAATAACCAATTTCTGTAATTAAAGATATTTTAAGAAGTGAATTATAGAGTCATTTGTGCTTACTGGATTTTATGAAATTGCAAGTACAAATTTCTCAGGAATTTCTATCTGATCAAATATTTTAGTGCTTGACAAAGAAATTTCCGCTACGTTTTATTTCCATGATTTCCTTAATTAACCCTGACACTTCCAAGTCTGGACATGACACTTTTAAAATTCATATAGCGCATCCAGTGGGAAAAAAAAAATGCATTTTCACATTTCTGCCTGAATACTTTACTTTGTAAAGTACTTTGTCAGACCTGGTTATTTTCAGGTGTTATCAGGATATAAGAATTTAAATGTGATAATGAGATGAAGTGTATGATCACCTCATTTGCTCATTTTATTACCAACAAATGAAAATTGAATTGGTGATGCATAATAACTCAAAAAAGAATACACATACAAATAAAAATGTTCAAATTGAAAAAACAAGGGGGAAAAAAATGGCACGTTTCTCACCTTTGTATGACAGGTGCACTCGGGGTGTTGTGCGGGTGTTGCAATGACATCCCCAGACACATAAGCTCAGGATGAGGAGCAGGGTTTGCATCATGATCATGATAATGACAGCAGCAGTTTACCCACCGAGATCTGCAAGTGTGAGAGAGACACATTGAGTTCATGCGTTACATCACTAGCAAGTTCATTCACTGGTAACTGACACCAACTGTATACATTTTATGAGCAGTTCCAATTTGTTTCCATAAATGAGGCTCATAAAACAAGAGCAATTTCAACAATGCTCATGTCTTGTTAGCATAGAAGCAACCCCCCTTAAAAGCCCGGCTTCGAATTTAGGCGTGTTTACAGGTCACTTTAAATCTGAGAACAGTCCCACCCTTTAATAAAGAGGCCCTGAAGAGAGAGAAAAAAAACAAAGTAATAAAGGTGTCATTGGCTTTTGTAATATTTGACTACTGAAATGTTTCTACACAATAACACGGGGCGGTAAGTTTCTCTGTCTCTTCTCAGAGCATTTACAGCCATCCACCATGAGGACTATAAACACCTTCCCAAGGGCAGGCCAGTTAAACCACAACGTTGAGCTATTTAAACAGCTTGAATTATCCATAGGTACACAGCCTAGTTTTGTTTTTAGCTTTTTATCTAAAGACAAAAAAATAAAAAAAGAGAAATATCTGAAGCCAGCTGGCCTTTTCCATGAAAACAGTGGTAGACTGTGTGGGAGAGGGCAGCAAGTCTTTCTGCAATGGGGACGTGCGCCCAAAAGAGATTAGAAAAATATGCAGTCAGAGAGCAATGGTTTCTTAAGTACGTCTGCCAAATCCTTCCAGCTACGGCAAATCCATGTCACACAGTCTTGCTTTAAATCTTTAACTCTTAGTCCCGGATGGCAGGGAACGGCAAACCTACTGTGAGCCTCCGTATCTGCAGAAAATCACCCTGTTCTGAGGTGCTAAACATGGCGGGCACGTATCTACGCAAGCTGTGTACACAGATTTACATGCTTAATGAGGGATAACCATAACAGAAACACAAACACTTGCTAGCTTGTCTTATAATGAGACTGCTCAAAGATGCAGAGCTCAGAAAAATGATGTACAATATGTCAGTTACTCTGCTTAAACATTTGTTTTTAAATAAATATTTTATGTTCGATACAAGTTAAAATCAAAGCCGGTAAAGGCATAGGTCACCAAAACATGAACATTCTGTTATTAATTACTTATCCTGAAGTCGTTCCAAACCCGTATGACCTGTTCATCTTCAGAACACACATAAAGATAGTTTTGCTATGAGAAAGCTTTTTGTGTGCAAAGAAAACAGTTTCATAACACTACAGTTGAACCACTGATGTCACATGGACTATTTTAATGATGTCCTTACTATCTTTCTAGGCCTTGAACGTGTCAGTTGTGTTGTTGTCTATGGAGGGTCAGAAAGCTCTCAGATTTCATTAAAATATCTTAATTTGTGTTAAGAGGATGAACGAAGGTCTGTTAGGGTTTGGAACAATGTGAGGGTGAGTAATTAATGACAATTTTAATTTTGATTGAACTATCCCTTTAATGTGAAACACAATGGAAGAAAATGTGAAAAATATTTGGAGAATTTAAAAGCAGAAAAGCAAATCTCATTAGCACTTATTCTTTCACTATTAGAATGATTTCTGAAAGATCTTGTGGCTATATAAAAAAGGAGGGAAAGTCAAAGTCAAATTTGAATCTGAACACAGAATAATCTTGTAAAATAATTAGTGTCACCACAAAAGTACACTTTGCTGGTATTTAACAGGTTTGTTGTGGTTCTACCACTAACGGTCTCTTCATTGAGGTCGTTTTGTAGCACGCTATAAAGTGCTGTACTTTGGCCCTCTTCCAGGATAAATGACATTCTTCCAAGTGATGAAAAATGACAGAGGAACAATAGCCAAAAGACAGCGCTCTTTATCTATGATAGATGTGCTACAGTATTCGAACTGGAGACCAGAAATGCTTTCGGAGTCAAAGCATGCCAATTAGTCCAATTTTTAAAAGATATTACAGTCAACATTTAGCACAACTAATATGCAAGATTGGTAAAACAATAGTACTGCTGAATTCTCCACTGTCTGCTACTCTTGAAAGGCAGCAGAGGGAATGACCAGTCTGTGAAGATTTCAGAAGATTAAAACCTGGCACAAACACATTATTGTCATCATGTCAAATTTATCTTTAAGATCCAGACAGACAGGAGAGGCCAAGCGCTCCTACATTATGTCTGATTTGCTTCCTTTTGGCTCACTTGTCTTGTTTACATGTAAATATACCATACACATTACAAAAGACCATTAATGAATACTGAAATATAACAACATCATTAGCTGCGGAGTTGAAGAAGCTACTTATCAGATATATATACAGTGGGTACGGAAAGTATTCAGACCCCCTTAAATTTTTCACTCTTTGTTATATTAGAGCCATTTGCTAAAATCATTTAAGTTCTTTTTTTTCTCCTCATTAATGTACACACAGCACCCCATATTGACAGAAAACACAGAATTGTAGACATTTTTTGCAGATTTATTTAAAAAGAAAAACTGAAATATCACATGGTCCTCTCTCTAATTAAATCCATTTACACTATACCACCAATAAAGATAAAGTAAAAATATATATGAAAAGCATTTGGCAAAATACATACATACAAACAGATATTTTCAAGATATTTTATTTTTAAAATGTTCTTTGAATCAGACTTTGGAAGTAAATGTTTGGTTACATGAACAGATATGCTATTTTGAAAACAACTACAGTCATGCTACTGAAAATTGTAGTTAAATTAGTAGTGCCACTACTTTTAATAACCTAGCACTGATTAACTGTAATAATACACCACTTTGACTTCTCTGTTTGTTAGCAGTACACTTGGCAGTACAGTTCCAAACAATCTGCATCATGCTTTTATTTCTGAACCTGAGGGAGTGCATCTTTTATTTTGAGATGCACTGTAAATGTGAGGGTGCAGTCATGGGTGAGTCCCGTAGCCTGGAGAATACCTATCGTTAAGAGTCAGCACATGTCTGCTCTCTAATTATATGCCTCAAGTGGCTACAGGGGTGTCATTATCACTGTGTGTGTGTGGGTGTGTGTGTGTGTAAGTAAGCCACACCTGCACATGGAGCAACAGAATGATGAGGTTCTCATAAAACGGAGAAGAAAATGAATGAATCTGAGAATAAACAGAGGTCATGGACAAGGGTGAGGCAATAAAATGAGCAGCAGAGGATAACAGATGAATCAAAGACAAGGGATAAGGTCTAAAAAACAATGGATTTAAATGGATTTAAATTTTACACCCTTCTCAGTGGAACTAAATGAAAGAAAAAACACTGAAAATGAAAAAGCACCGTAAATAAACCCAATGCAATTAAATGTAATTAAATAAATAGTAAATTTTGAGTAATGATCAGCACAAATACAAAAACAAATACATTTAGGGCCGGTTTCCCGAACAGGGTTTAAGACTAGTCCTAGGTTAAAATAAATGTTAAGAGCCGTGTAAACTGGAAAAGGCTTGCACTGAGATATCTTAAAATACATCATTGCCATTGTTTGGCCTTAAAATGCTCACAGATA